>JAOBAZ010291825.1:0-14244 GCA_026546875.1 Pteroeides caledonicum
ACAATAAGTATTCTTAGGGTTTCCCTATATGTGCCTAATTACCACTGGAAACATATTGGTCACACCCATAATGCCTAATATTTAATAATTTGGCCTTAACTTGGTTATTCTTAGCAGTCTTTAGAGAAATCGATGCTTCAAAGGTTGTATACTGATAGTGTTGACGATCAATTGGCTGTAACACAACAGTTAAGAAGACTTCTTTCAAAAGGTGAATTAAATAAGTCAAATCAGTCAAAATTTAATGAAGTATTTATTTTTCACAACCCAATTCAGTTTCTGCAGAAGCAGCAGTATACATTTAACTCGTACATCATGGTCTCAGCCACAAAAAACTATTTAACACATTTTATTCTGGCTAATACCAGGTAATTTTACTCACCCAAGGAAACCCCTCCCAACAATGAGTTGCATGATGACATTAACTCTTTCACTCCCACAAACCACTGGTAGCCGTGCGTAAAATTGGTCTTCAGGATCAGTATCCAGATGATCTGAAAACATGGAAAAGGACTGGCACTAGTTGTCAAATAGAAATCCATTTTGCAATCAAAACAGCTAATTTTCTCTTGAAATATACTCTACTTTGTTTCCAAATTGATGACGGACTTATAATTTTGTTTATTAAACATAATAAATTACTAAGTTCCAGCAAGTTTCATCAACGAAAAGCAAAGATATAAATGATTAAAAACAGAAAAATGGATTTCTATTTTCTTGCTAGTTCCAGGCCTTTTGCTCACGGTCAGATCAGCTAGATAATATAAACTTTTATATACCGGTACTTAGGGCATACCACCCCTGAATCGTTAAAAAGGTTGTTGTTTCAAATAAAAAAGATGTATATGTATATATTAAGAAATCATATCATGATGCAAATAAGAGAAGAATAATTGGTTCCCTTCAGCTATTACTTTGCAATGTAGTATTTATTGGAATTTAACTGAAGATAAATATTTGTTTTGAAGAACCTAACCCTCCAATTGAAGATGTAATAAAAAGTGGTGTTATTCCCAGACTGATAGAGTTTCTTCAAAGGGAAGAAAATCATGTACTTCAGGTATGATTTAATCTTTAACCCTTATATGATGGTTGGGATCATTTATGTACTTATATGATCGTTGGGTTCATTTATGTACTTATATGGTGGCTGGGTTCATTTATGTATTTATGTGGTGGCTGGGATCATTTATGTATTTATATGGTGGTTGGGATCACTTATGTACTTATATGGTGGTTGGGATCATTTATGAACTTACTGGTATATGGTGGTTGGGATCATTTTTGTACTTATGGTAGTTGGGATCATTTATGTACTTATATGGTAGTTGGGATCATTTATGTACTTATATGATGGTTGGGCTCATTATATGTACCCAAATAATATACCGTAACAGAAGCAAAAAGTGAAGCAAGAACAAAAAGACAACAATGAATAAAGGAAATGAAGTAGTTTTTTAAGGGTTAATACTTTCAGTAGCTACAGAACATTTAAATAAAATGTAAAGTTATGATCATTTAATATTTTTAAATACTTTATATAAAATATCATATAAAATTAACAGTGTAATAATTTGTTCTAAAAAGCAAGTCACACTACAAAGTGTTGTTGTGATTCTTTCGTGAAAATGTTTTTCCAACAAATTGTAAAAACTTTCCCTACTGTTTTATAACAAAAATGATATTTTTATTTATTGAATTGTTTAATATGTGTTGATTGATTCACCAAGGCATCTACTGGTATTATTTAAACCTTGCCTCTAGTCAAGAAAACCAATCAGATATACATACAATCTATCTACATGTAACCTACCCCTGGTAAAACAGGAAACATTTGTAAAATATTTTCTCCCTGATATAGTTTGAAGCTGCTTGGGCTTTGACTAATGTTGCTTCAGGAACATCTCTACAAACCAGAAAGGTGGTTGAAGCTGGAGCTGTGCCAATTTTTGTTTGTTTGTTATCATCCCCTCATGAAGACGTTCAAGAACAGGTAGATTAATAAAAATAATGCTAAATTTTTATTTTATAACTAAAATAATTTATGGTTCTAGTAATTTTAGACTTAAAATAAGTTTTTAAACTTTTTTAATTGATTTTGTTTTTTATTTAAAGGCTGTATGGGCACTGGGGAATATTGCTGGTGATAGTCCTGAATGTCGAGATTATGTTATATGTTGTGGTATGCTAGACCCCTTACTTATGTAAGTGTCTTTAGAAATATTACTAGCTGATCTGACAGTGAGCAAAAGGCCTGGAACTAGCAAGGGGATAGAAATCCTTCAGCTGTTTTTAATCACTTATATCTTTCCTGTTTGTTGATAAAACATGATGAAACTTGGTAATTATGTTTAATAAACAAAATTACAAGCCTGTCATAAATTTGGGAACAAAGTAAAGAATATTTCAAGAGAAATTTAGCTGTTTTCATTCAGAAATGGGATTCTGTTTGACAACTAGTGAAAGTCCTTTCCCATGTCTTTTCAAAAAAAACCCTGAGATGTTAAAGTTGAACTACATTGAAATATTTTTGTTTATTGGCTGGTCTTTTCCTTGTAGTAAGCAGCAGCCATCTAGTGGAACCTGGTTCAAGATTTACTATGCTAATGTTTTTATATTACTTTAAGCATTTTGAGTAATTCTACAAAAGTCAGTATGATGAAAAATGCTATATGGGCACTATCAAATCTTTGCAGAGGAAAAGGACCACCACCTGATTTTGCAAAGGTATGTATACAACAATCTTATTAGAATAAGCAATTTGATTGGATTTGAGCCGTGTGTTATTAAAGTATAGATGCACACTGTCAGATGGTGTCATCAAGATTTTGCTTGTTGTTTTTCATACTTTTTTGATGTATAAAACAAATAGATTGGATTTTCTTGTGTGTGTGTACTGTAATAGATCAGAGATAATGTCATAGTGTGTAAAGAACAAAAAATCACAGAACTCAACTTTGTATTGTGCAGTACTTTTTAGTTCTTTACACGCTATGACATCATCTGTGATCTATTACAGTACACATGCATGGCAAAAATCCAATCTGTTTGTTAAGTATTGTGTCCATTAGCAAGAATGCTTGAATGTGTTACATAATACAGACTGTTTCTTTGGTATTTGTATTTTTGAGCAAGAGTAAAATTTTGAAAATCAGTAATGCCTAAGCCAAAAAAATGAAAGTTTATGTAAACTACCGTAGGCAGAATCTTTATCAGATATCAAAACACCATTCATGGTAATGATTTTTTTGTCTTCTCATGATTTATTAATTTTTTAAGTATCTATAATGTTTTGTATTCACAAGGTGTCAAAATGTCTCCCTATTCTGGCACGATTACTCTTTGGTAATGAACCATCAGCCACTTACCATTCTGATCCAGATATCCTGGCTGATGCTTGTTGGGCTTTGTCATATTTATCTGATGGACCAAATGAAAAAATTCAAGCAGTAATAGGATCTGGAGTTTGTCGAAGATTAGTTGAGTTATTGATGTAAGTTTGTAGAATAAGTCTGTCTGATAAGTCAGTGCATAAGCCTGTAATTCATCATTTTATATAACACTGTTTTGTATTTTACTGGATTGCTTATAATTACCAGCAAATATTCAGCATATGTCAAGTAGGTCAGGCCTCTAAAGCATGTCTAGTTAGTGGTAACAATGATCAAACAATAATATAATGCCCAGACAGGTATTTTTATGAAAATTACCTAATGCTGCCATGAATGAATTTTATTAGGTAAACACAGAAACAGCATACTTTGGAGTCTTTAACTTTAATTCACTTTTCTTGTTTAGGCATCCATTCAACAGTGTTGTTTCTGCTAGTTTAAGAGCAGTTGGAAATATTGTCACAGGAGATGATGTTCAGACACAGGTATTAATAACCATTACTGTAAGTTCTTCTTCATAGAGTGTCACAAGAATGTCTTATTTGTTAATCTAGGTTATTATCAATTGTAATGCTTTGCCAAGCTTATTACACTTGTTGAGTTCACCAAAAGAAAGTATCCGAAAAGAAGCATGCTGGACATTATCAAATATTACAGCTGGTAATAGAGCTCAAATTCAGGTAAATTAATTATAAAATATGCCTAGTAACTGTTTTATAATTGACTCACTTATCAACCAATGCTACTGTAATGTAAACCTCTCTATCTGCCAGGATCCTTACGTTTATACACATGCTTGGTCTACTAACCTACCTCAGTCAAATTTTATGGAACATGTTTAAGCCATGATTTCACCTGATTTCACTTTGTATTCTTGGACACAATTTCCTTTTTCTTTCAACTTCATTTCTACACTTGACTTATTTCTGTCTAATTTCAGACACTGCTGTAGTACAGTCCAATCTGTATTTTGTATAACCTCCCTACTATTACGTACTGTACTAAACTCATTACTGTATATTCAATCCACCTAGAGTGTGATTGATGCAAATATCATCCCAATGTTAGTCGAAATACTTGGAAAAGCTGAGTTCAAAACAAGAAAAGAAGCAGCTTGGGCTATTACAAATGCAACATCTGGTGGAACTCCTGAACAAATACGGTATTATAACTAATACCTGTACTGTGCATACTAAAACTACTTTGAAATAACCCATGCACAGCAATGACAACCACAACTTGCCATTAATGAATTTTACTTTACTTACCAATGACAATGGGTTAAGAAGTAATTGCCTCTATAAATTGATAATGAATCAGGGTTTTCTTTGAATCATCAAATCATCTGGCATTAGCTGGCAGAGTAAAATCTGCTTAGTGGCCAGCTAGGACTTAACAGACAATTATCTGGTGTTTTAGTGAAAGAAATTTTAACCTTGGTTGTGCTTATTGATTTGTTTAGGTATCTTGTTGAACAGGGTTGTGTCCCACCACTTTGTGATCTTCTGACTGTCATGGATGCCAAAATCATCCGTGTTGCTTTAAATGGTCTTGAAAACATTTTAAAAATTGGTGATATGGACAGCAAAGAATCTGGTTTTTCAAACAAATATGCTTTAATTGTTGAAGAACATTACGGTAAGTGCTGGCAACCATTTGTACAGGTCTATTAAAGTCTTTTGAAATTACGATTTTCACTTTCCTTGTGAAACTCTTGTATGCAACTCCTGTTGTTTTTCAGGACTGGATAAGATTGAATTTCTTCAGAGTCATGAAAATGAAGAGATTTACAGGAAAGCATATGAAATTATTGAAAACTTTTTCAGTCCTGATGATGATGATGAAAATATTGCTCCAGAGGTTGAACCAAATCAAGGACAATTCCAGTTTGGCCAAAATGTTGAAATGCCTAAACAAGGCTTTGGTTTCTGATAGTATTAACTGTTGGGAATGAAACTGACAAGAACAACTTCATGAAACAAACATGACCACATCCACATCAACATGACATCCACAAGTACATTACTGTTACTGAGCCTTTATAGTACTTAATGAGTGATGACAGAGAGAAAGTGAAAGACTGAAAACAAAGTGGAAGAAATGAATGAGGATGAAAGAGACAGGAATGCAGAGGGGAAAGAGACGTACAGTAGATTACCCCAAGTGAGAAAGAGTGAGTGAGATTTACCTTAACTCAGTTCTAAATGATCGAAGAGCTATCAAAAAACAGACTGAAATAAGAAAGCATGTATAATAGTTCAACAACTAAAAAAATGCTGCTATTCCAAGTAATTAAAATAAGTATTGTGAATTTGCCATGTCATAACAAAGTGGCTTACTAGAGTATTTTGAACAATAAAATTGTTTATAAAATATTTAAGTTGTGCAATAATTTGAAATACTGCTACAGTAGAAGGCGAATAAAGTTGGTAAAAACTTAAAGCTATGGAATCTGTGTGCCGAGTCCAGCAAATGCTACATGTAACCCTTGTTAACTGACCAACCACTAGCAGAATGTCCCCAGTGATAAGGAAAATCATCTGGCACTGCAAGGGTAATAAATGACTACAATGTATTTTTGGCTACCTTAGTACATATCAATGTACATGCACCATACTGGTGAGGGACACCCTCAAATGATTATCCCATTTTATTATAGTTCAATATGATGGGTTAATGTTGACAAGAATAAAAATAGTTAATTTTGACATCTTTATTTACAAATATAAACAAGTTACATTTCTTTATGATACATTTAGTTAATTTGTACATTGTTATATTACATCATTTATGGTATTCGAACTGATGTCAAATATTTGCTTTCCTATAAAAAGAACAAATGACATTTAAATAATAAATATAATAAAATGAAACAACTGTATTATTTCTACCATCATTGTATGAACTGTTACCTCTTGTTCCTTTTTGTTCATTATACCATCAATGTAAACTATTTGATATTGCCGTGCACGCATTTGTTTCAGAGACTTTCTTAACTTTAAATCAGGTTTTTCTGCTTGACTCAATGCTTGCATTTGTTTTTTTGACTGACTTGGGTCAAACAGCATTAGGAATTGGTTTTTATTTTTGTTCACTTTTTCTTCAAAACCTACAACTGAACGACTGTGACCTGGAAATAGAGTAGTCACAAAGGAAATACAAGTTAGTATTTTTAACTATGTTTGCGTAGATAGATAGAACACCTTTATAAATATAATACAATAAAAATAATTCATCATGTTTATAGATGACATAGAAAAACAATCTCTTAGACAGTACATTCAAGCCTTATCTTAGGCAAATGTATTAAATTGCTCTGTCTTGTTAATCTTGTTATAATTGTATGCTTTAATGAAATGCTTACCATGGTGTTGTAGATAAAGAGGAGTAAATATGTTGTGTGTCAAGGTACATTTCTGTTGATTGAAATATTGTTTGACCCAAGCAAACATCTCTGGATGAGTTCCATCTTCAGATGTTGGGCGATGAAAGTCGACAATCTTAGCTCTTAATAATAAAAGAAAATAAGGTATTGCACTACAGAAAATAATTTTATTACAGGCTTGTAAGTAAGTACAGCTCTTTTCAGTTTACTAGGAATTACTGAGGGGCCCTCCACAGCAATTGTTTCCACTACTCGTATTGCTTTTGTTTTTACCGCATTTCTTGACCATTAAATTAAATTCCGATTGACTCCCTTGGCTCTTGCACCAGTAGCTAATATGTTTCTTCCATCACAGATAATTACCAATAGTATGGTTTCATACAGCATATATGGTAATAGCAGAAAACTATTGGCTACTATAAAAAAGTGAAAAACTGGGATCTGGGTAATCAGCATAAAAAACAATTAGTTAATAGTTCGCTCTGGCTGACCATTAACCAATCACTTTTTAAAACTAATTACCCAGAACCCAGTCTTTCAATCTTTTGTGAAATGGTTATGAAAATACCTTAAACCAATAAATCTTAAAGCAACAGCTATTTCAGTTGCTCCAATCCACTTTTTTGTTTTAGTTAATTTATTACCCAGTTGAGATGCACCTTGATTATCATAACCTAAATAATTATGAAATAAATTATAATAATACTAAATATCTAAAAGTCAATACCTAGTTTTATTTTAATTGATCCTTTTTAAATGGTACAGCTATGGTTTACCTGCTTTCCAAGCATCTTCAATTATTTGCTGAATTTTAGGTATAGATGGAACTTTCTTACAAACTAAAAATAATAAAACAGTTCTAAACTTTAAATGTCTGACATGATACTTTTTCAAAATTCTTAAAGTTGGTTTGCTCTCTATATTATATGACAATTTGATAACTTTCCAAAAGCTATATACTTAAATTCCTACTGCCTTCAACACTTCAATAATATTCTGTAAAATATAAATGTAAAGTTACCTTTCTGAATAACAGTTTGGAAATTATCTAGTTTCAACAAAGATGACAAGAGCATTTGTAAATTTCTATATCCGCAGCCCCAATTTTTGTCCCCATAACCTGTTGAATAGTGATTTGTCGGTGAAGAAAATATGATTTGACCACTACATGAGTTGGAATACAATTGTTGCAATCTTTCAATGATGCCTGAAGAAGGACATAACATTTATAAACAATTTTTTTTAAACCAATTCAGCACAGCTCAATATAATACCTTCAGTACATGACTCTCCTGACTCCTCTCCAGTTATAAGAGCATCTAACATATTTTCTTTATGTGAATAATAATCTGCTATAGATAGTTTGTGTTTGGACACATCTTTATCTATTGACTTTTTGTACTGTTTTCCATAACCTGATTTGGAGTTCATACCATATAGTGACTGCAACAAAATAAATTCAAGATTTTTTCAAGACGTTTGCATATCTATATATTTATATAACAGAATAATCAACCTTTTCATTTTTGCAAAGCATGTTGCTATTTAAAAGACAACAAATGGGATATTTGACATCACTGAATAACTGTCTTTTAATGCTTGGGTTACATTTTAACAATAATTCTGAGATATTTACCTGCAGTTGTTCAAATTCTTTTTCTTCCTCCTTTTTTTGTCTTTTCATTTCTTCTTCTTCCTCTTGTTGTAAAGCACATGCCAAAATACTGTCATTCATTTTATCACTATTAACTTCAGAAGAACATCCCTGATTTGACAACTCAGCATTTGATGTGGTACACTCATCCACACCAACACTACCATTAAGTTTTGTTTCTTGTATTTCATGGGCATAAATATGATCAGCCCACTCTATCTCTACAACTAAAAGGGGTTTTAATAAAATGTTTAAATTATAAAATATTTTATAATTTAAATATTTTGAAGTTCATTAGCACAATAGGTAATTTTCTTACCACTATGGCCACATTTCTCACAAATTTTATGTTTCTTAGCATGATCTTGGTAAAAATATTAAAGTTAAAACGAGTTAAATTAAATCAAGTTCATTAACAAAATGTCAATACAAGTGACGTAATGTTTACCTAACATAGAGGTTGCTGTCTCATGTTTAAAATGATTATCAACATGAGTTTGAATTAAACTAGAACTAATAAATGATTCACAAACTGGACAAACTTCGCGTGTCTCGTCCATAACATCGATAACATTTGCTTCCATTTTTTAAATCTAACACAGCGCCGAAGACATTACGGAAGTTGGCGAAGACTACCGAGAAATTTTTAGCCAGTTTTGTGACGTCAATCTTTTTAAACCAATGAAAATTAAAATAGGGTGCCAAGAGGCTTGTGGGAAGGCATACTAATCACATGCTGGTTTCATCTGCGGCCATCTTGTCCAAGTTACCAGCAAAGTATCTAACATTTTTTGGTTTTAAACACGTTTTAAAGATATTTTACGAAATATGTCTAAAAGTAAAACAAGACTTTACTTTGGTAAATTGCCTGAACACGCTAGGGAAAGAGATCTAGAGAAATTCGTTCGTGGATATGGAAAGATTCGTGAAATTAGTATCAAGAGAGGATATGGTTTTGTGGTAAGCGTTTCAGTTTTACAGTTCGTTATTTTTAATTATTTTAATATCAATTTCGTTATCTAATTGAAAATAATCTTAGTACAGGTCATACTGCACGTTGCATTTGCATTATTTTTGTATATTCTTTGCTATTTTAATTCATATCCATTATTAAATTCATTTGAATAGGTTTATCTCTTCCATTTAATCACAAAAATTAAAAAAACATGGAGTAAATTTTTTTCTAGTCTTTTACGGGATAATTTTTATTTAATAAAAAAAAAATTAGGTAATTATCCAATTGACACTATCAAACTGTCCCTCAGTGTTCTGCAATTTTGTGGAAGTTTGGAGTTGGTCTAACTGGTCTGTGAAGGTATATCTCCATGCATGGCCTTGCAACTACTTTTTGTCCCATTTATGGGTGCAATTGTAGAATGCTCATCCAATAATAAAGGCAAGCTTGATATAGGCTAGGCCACTGGTTATGCTGGCTGACATTTCGTATTACTGTGGTACTTTGGACTTCTATTGGAAAACTAACATGCCAACCAATTTGGTTAGAAACAAATTTAAAATAATAATTATAAAGTATTGTTATACTACTTTACTGAGCACTGATTAGCTTCCTTCCACAGTTGACCAAATAATTTCCTTTACAGGAATTTTATGATCCTCGTGATGCTGAAGATGTTGTGTATGAGTTAAATGGCCGAGACATACTAGGAGAAAGGTACAAATAGAAGCATAGATGAGGTTCATGTTTAAGCTGGGTCTACTAGCTAAATGTAAAGGCTAAGTGGAACATGGTGTGGGTGAACAATGGAGCTGCCATTTTGCTAGCGAGCTTCCCTCTTTCATGAAAATCTCTCTATGTATCACAGTTAGGATTTCTTGTATTTTTAGACATTTCATGTATTTTTATAATTTATATAAGAGTGTAATCTTTTAGAGTAATCATTGAGCATGCTCGAGAGCCTTCATCAAGACGAGAGTTTGGATACTCTAGAAATTCAAGGTATTCACTGATATTTTGGAAAATGTTCATTACCAAAAATGTTTGTTATACTGAAAGTTGTATGCAATTTTTTTTTTTATTTTATAGTTCACGAAGCAGTTACCAAAGAGATACTCATAAAACTCCAGCAGTTAGAACAGATCACAGATTGGCAGTTGAAAATTTATCAAGTCGCATCAATTGGCAGGTTTGTATTGCAGTGTGACATGTTTTGTATCATATCTCGATGCATATACCATGTTTTGTGGTGTATAATAATTTTAACATTACTTCTTGGTCTTCATACCTTACTGCAGTTACCCCAGGAGAAATGTATATTCTGTGAATACCAATCCTTGGTACCATGTACATGAATGGTCCGTTGTCAGCCATGCCACCACATACAGTCTATGTGGCCTTTCCTACCAAATACACAGCCATGTGACTGAGAACCATCGCCACATATGTTGTGTGATGCCTTTCCTTTCATCTGCCAAAAGCCTAAGTCAACCTAGTCAGCCAGCTATAAACCTGATTACCACATCTTAAAAAACCAGGTGCCTTACCTGCCATGCAAATATGACTAAGCCAAGCTTTTAGAGTGGCAGAACCAAGCTGTTTCCAACCACCTGACAGCCAAAATCCAGGCGTGCCAGCCATGCTACTGCTGCTGCTGCCTCCATATGCACCGAGCCTGTGCAAATCAACTAGCCATTTCCAATTGTTTTTGTTTACAACCTTGAGCAAAATATTTCCACCTTTTGATATTTACAGAGATAACTAATACTTGATGCAGGTAAGTATATACTGCATGTTTTGGTTGACTGACCTGAAAATAAAAAATACCTCATTGTTGTCAATGTAGGAAACATTTTAAGTTATGCATAAATATAATGACCTTAACTGCATTAATAAATTATCATACAAATAATTGTAATACCCTCAGTATCTCCTGTGTGAATTATAGATTTTGGTTATTAGATTTCTTTTTTTAAAAAAATCCTTTCGCTTTCCTAGGAACTAAAAAAGATATTTAACAGATATGGTGACGTTGCATTTACTGATGCCCACAAACGAAAAACTGGTGTTGGGTAAGTAGAAAGTGTGAAAAATGGATTGAAATCAAAGTGTTAATCCTGTGACAGACAACCAGGCATTTATGTAAAAACCTAAATCACAGATGGATGCATAAAGTTTTCAATACATGGTATATTTTAATATTATTTCAAAGATGCTCTAAAATGGTTAAAAATCTTAATCTTAAAAAAAGTTCAAAGAAAGATGACCAAGAAAGATGTAATTTTTTTCCTAGCTTGATAACCACTCTCAACTGTGTTTTACAAAATACATAGATGGCTGTGTAAAATTCTAAAGCCCCGTCAAGGGAGAACATGTATTTGTAAAACAATCTTTAGACAATCAGTGATGACAAGTGCTAACTTTGAAAACCAACTCACAATGTGTAAAATTTTTCTTTTTCAGTATTGTTGAGTTTCTTTCAAAAGAAGACATGAAAACTGCTTTGAAAAAGTTGGATGGAACGGAACTGAATGGGAAAAAAATAAAATTGACCATTGTAAGTTAATAGAAGTGATAAAAGAGACTTTATAGAAATACAGAAAATACATTAACTTTATTGTGCGATTTCAGGAACCTGTGCACTCAAGGTCTCGATCTCGGTCAAGGTCTAGACACAGGTATGTAATAAAAAAAAGATATGACATGACTGAAGATATACTAGATATATAGGAGTGACAACAACACAAGAAAGTATATAATTTGTATCTACAAGTGATTGTGTAAATTATGTTCTGTTTATTATATTTATGTTGTTAGTGAACATTCTGTTATTTCGCCAGAAAATACACTGTCAGAAGTCATTAAAGACATTCAGTGGTGCAACTGTCACCAGAAAATCATTTAGCTGCTCATTTTTTTCGGTGTCATTTGGTCAATTTTGCATTGATGCCATTGATATCCTCACATGTGAAGATATGATTTATATCTTTGCATGTGAGGATATCATTTTTATGGGACAGAGACAAGCTTTTTATCCATATAAATAGAATAAATACAAACATTTATAAAAACTGGACTCAGCTAAAACTATACTAAAATGTTGCATTCATGTAACTTTTTTTTAGGTCCAGATCTCGCTCACCCAGACATCGTCGTCATAGGTCGCGTTCACCAAAAAGGTCTCGCTCAAAGTCTAATTCAAAAACACGTGAAGAGGAAGAACCAACAAGGTCAAGATCTAGGTCTAAATCAGAAGAAGCAAAATCTCATTCACAGTCTCCAGAAAAAGATGGTGATGAGTCTAACAGAGAGAGTGGCCATGAGTCTGGTAATGAGAGTCCATCTAGAGATGACGATGAAGATGTTCAAAATGAAGATGATGATGAGTAGTTCGGGTACTTGCTGTCACCATCTTAAGACTCTAAGAATGTAAAACATTGATGTACCAATTTGTCTATTGTGAAAAATATGTATAGATATGTATTGTAAAATGCTCAAATTGACTGAAAGGTGCTGGAGAAATGAATCTACCTTCTGGAGTTTGAAAACTCAGATTTTTATTTCTAAGTTTTGAAATGGATACAAGTAATGGAAGAAAAAAGACAAATGATCCATTTATATCATTGTGTTTGTACCATGGATGATTTTTAAAGAGAGATTTACAGAGTTTAATTTGTAAATTAATGAAAATGAATATTTCTAACTGTATATTTTTGTCCATGATTACTTTCTTTGCAAAATATATGTCTAATATGTGCTGACTATTCTCTGCTAGTCTAAAAATAAACTCCTGATATTAACACAGGTCAGGTAGCTACAGGATATATATGTTCAGGCTGATTTATCTGCAAGTGTGTATATGTTTTATTAATAACTGATAAAAGTTTCTGAAATGTGTATAAAGTTACATGAACCTAAATGTTGCTCCTTTATTGCTAACAATCCACAATAACACCTACTTTTTATGTGGTAAAGACATGCAATGAATTTTCTGTCACATTGATGAGACTAAATTATTTTTATTAGATTGAATACCAGGTAATGCTATTTTTATTTCATGGTACTCTGTTGTATTGTAAAACTAGGCAACTGGTGGTTCGGTGGCCAAGTGTGAAGAAATGTCAGTGGAAAATTATAAGAATTTTGCATACATTAATCATACATTAATCGTACTGTAGACCTTGCGAGAACCTGGGTACAAGGTAACTGTATTCGGAGCCTTACGTGGCAAGCCGTAAATTGTCGGAAAACGTGGTTCAATGTGGAATTCGAATGAGATTGAAATGTTTTGGTGGTAAATGTTTTGAGAAGTAATGGTGTTAACAAAATCTTATCTTCGTTATGTCGATTCAGGAGTATTTGGAGTAGTTGCTAGTCCTAGAGCTAATGTTTGTTTTATAAAACCAAAAAAGAAAGAGCGAAGTTTTGTTAATCATGTTGTTGTCCCAGCTTTAGAAAATGTTTATATTTGGGATACCAGGAGAGGAGAAAAGGTGAGTGGACGGGAATTGATTAAAATATGTTAGGTAGTCTTTAAATAATTTATTGTAAATGGTGAATATTTAATATTTTAGATAAAAGTGTTCAGAGGCAATAAAAGTGAAGTAACTTGTTTATGTCAAAGTCCTGATTTGGAAAATATTGCAGTAGGGTAAGATATTTTAAGTATCAACAATTATATATATATGGTGTAAATATATATATATGTATATATAGAACTTACCAAGCTCTCAGCAATGGCCTCCGTAGTTTAGAATTGCAGGGTTGCAGGTTCAATTCCAGCCAGAAGGCCCTGGTGTTGCAATTTTTGCCACAGGTTCCAGTCTGGTTTTATAATATATATTATCCTGCACTCATA
>JAOBAZ010291936.1:0-14243 GCA_026546875.1 Pteroeides caledonicum
TAATATAAATACATGTAGACGCTCCTACGGCTAATTGACAAACATTTCCCGAGATCTCCACTACTTCACAGAATCTTTAATAGGAACACTGTTAAAGTTAGTTACAGCTATATGCCAAGTGTAAAAAGTCTTATATCGCAACATAACCATCGCGTCCTTCAACAACTGACCAACACTTTTGATACCAGAACTTGTATTAGAACCCCTTCAAGGACATTGTTTAACAAAGAACATAGTTTATAAGGCGCAGTTACCTGTTCCAATGACGGTTTTGAGAAGGAATACATTGGAATGACTGCCACTACTTTTAAGTTACGATATACCAATCACAAGAAACCGTTTAACTGCGAAGATCATGCAAAAGACACCGAGCTTTTCAAAACATGTATGGGATTTAAAAAGAAGGTGGAAATCTTTTTCGATCAAATGGTCTATCTTAAGAAGAGCTAATGTGTTTAAAGCTGGTGAAAAACGATGTAATCTGTGTTTGGAAGAAAAGTTGTGTATTCGGCAGTCAGAAAGGTCGAAAACTCTAAACAAACGTCAAACGGAAATTTTAAACGTCAACGACACATGCGGATTTCCGCGCCGTCAAACCTCCAACGAGTTAATTGCGTCTAATCAACGGTCCAATCTGGTTGCCTGAATATCGTCTCACCTGTTTGTTTAGTTGTCTGTTTTACCAAAAGAAAAACGACATATTTTTAATGATAAAAAAGTGAATGATAAAACAATTATTGAACTCGGTTGTCGTCGCAAAATATCGTGATTTGTCAGTGGCTCGCAGATCAATTATTTGCCTCTGCCTTCTGCATCGTAAATAATTGATCTGCCCACCACTAACAAATCACGATATTTTGCTCAACCTCGTTAAATAGTTGATAATTAAAGATACGCGTAGCACGCGTTTAATTAAAACTGAGCATTTCGTAGCAACGTTGGAAATCCGCGAACGAGAAGAATCAGTATTTTATGTATCAACAATATCATCTTTACTATATTTTCAAACTTCTTATATTAAGTATACTCACTGTACAACCAGAGATGCTTTATATCTTCATGAAAATATTTAACGACCAGTATATAGGACAATACATGATAGACTGTAGAACTGCCTGTCATCCGTATTTTGAAACTTTGATGGGTTTTTGGGTTTAGATGGTCAAACTTCTTAACACAGAACCGTATAAAGGGGGTACGCGACTCTTTTTTCTTGCTGGTGCACGTGTTTTGGATTTTACACAAAAAGCATTAGATAACGAAAAAGGTCTCACTAAAATTTTAAGGTAAATTCTTTATTTTAAATTTTGTTTAAATTTTTGACTTTTTTAAAAAATTTTTTATTATTTATAATTCTTTAACATACCGTAACTGTCCACTACTGTAGTTACCTACATTAGTTGCTATGGGTTATTTAAATACACTAAATTAAATACAAAACTGGCCAATTCATCCACCCCCAATTGACATTTACTATTTAAAAGGCTTTGAAACCTAATTTGAACGTTTTATAATTGCATGCTAAAGTCTTTTACTAAAGATATTTTAAAATAAAAAAACACTAGTTTTACACAACTTTACCACCCTGCTTCGTTCGGGAAAAATTCAGCTTTCTTTGATATGCAAAGGACCAACTTATTACGTCACGTTCTAAATGAGTTCCCACTGAACGCTATCTTTTTGAAAGTCTAATAAATTATTTACTGAAAAGTTTTACTACTAGTCCTGTGTAACTATACATCGTGTGAAATGTTTTAGGAACTGTTGGTGCACTCGCATTGAAACGTCTGCTTTTCTAACAACTCATTTTTCGGTGTGATGTAACAAGTTGGTCCTTTCATATCAACCAAACGGAATATTGCCCAAATGAGGCAAGGTGGCAAAGATTTACAAAAGCGCTACTTCCTCATTTCTAATAATCTTTAACAGGGGCGGATTTTCTGATTTTCTATTTTCTTTAAAAATTTACCAGATGTTTCCAGTGTCAGTAAAGAGCAAACGTTTTCACAATTATTTTATAATTTTTTATTATAATAACTAATACTAATAATAAGTACTAAATATTTGATTACATGAACTGGGATTGCGCTGCTGCGGTGATACAGTCTTCGATCGTTTTCCAGTGCACCCCCCTGCAAAATTTGCACACCCCTCGTTCAAGTAGCCGTTGATCCGCCCTTGTTATTTAGCATAAAGTCATAAAATGTTTGGATGGAATCGTGCATGTCCAACATAGCAACAAGCGATGGTAACGTAAACGGATGGTGCATATTTTACCAATGGTCCATTACACATTACCTCGTTCTTATACCTCGTAATATGTTCTTATATGAGTGCATACCACCCATTTGTTAACATATATACTACCATCCGTACCAATGATAAAAGTAACAGATTGCAACCCTGATAGCATCCGTCAAAAATTGGAGTGTTGCACAAACCTAGGTCAAATTATGCTTTATATACACTTTAACACCCGTAACCATTAGTTTCATAATCCACAAGTGTTATCATGTTCAATCTCATCTGTTTTCCTCCATTTTAGTCTTCAGCTCAATTTAGGTCTCGTAATTTATCGTTACAGTCCAATGACCTCATTTTGTATTTTTATTATAGTTGCGGTCCTGATGAACATGTTTTAATGGTGGATAAATTGCAAAAATCTCTCAAAGTTTCTAATAAGGTACAGTTTTTAATTTTCTAGTGAAACATTGGAAGCACGGTGCTTGTATAGAGGGCGCCGCCCCAACGCGCTAATGTTCTGCCGGCCGATGTGTGATGCTTTTCGCCAAAAGTTGGCAAGAACTGTTGTTTTCTTTGAACTTGACTTCACGACGACCAGGGTTTTGTCACGTGTTTAGTAAGCACTTTCCTCTTACTTGAATATAAAAGCAGGCGAGAAATTTAAAATTTACTGATAATGATTTAGGCACTGAATGTGCGCTATGTTTGCAATATTTGTATAAATCTATGATTAAAGTCTAACACTGCTATAAATGCGCAAACTGTGTACTATTTTTTATACCAACTGCGGCTTAATGGGCGCAGTTGGTATGAAAGGATGAATCGGCGTCTCATTTCATCACATCTACACATACATGTAATAACAGATGTTTTGATTAATTTAGATTAATAGGTCACAACTTCGAGAGTTAGCACAACTGGAGTCATACAAGATTAAATCTACTGATAAAAAGGAACCATATCTGTGCATTCACAGGTAACAGAAAAATATTTTATACATGTTGTTGTGCCACTACCTTTCTTTGTCCATGCACCTATGACCCTGCTTGCAATAAATCTTTCTTGATATTTTCAGGCAGTTCTAAATATCAAAACCTAACATGCAGCAAACCCAAAATTATCAACAAAGCAAGCTAGAATATTTTATCATCTCTGGTTTGAAAGCGCTTCAAATTTCACTTTTTCAGTTTAAAACCGAAATATTATATAGAAAACATTAAAATCTAAAAATTTACCGTTGAAGATTTTAATTTGACCTAAAGTGGGAAATCTCGTTGTTTGAAATTCTCCCAGTAAGATCGGTACTAAGTAATACACATGTGAAGAGTAAAAACGACTGTCGACTGTAAGGAGAATAAAACAATGTTTTATCTTATATGTTTTGTCTGCTACGAATTTTTGTTAGTAAATTATTTTTCGCTTTGAAGGCGGATTTCCATTCAGTGCAAAATGTCGCTCGATCGACTTTTTGCTATCGCTTTCCTTTGAAATGTGACTTCTCAACCATATCTAATGAAATGCGTTCCACTTGACAGTTTCCAATTTAAAAGAAAGTAATCGCAAAAAGTCGATCGCCGGACATTTTTCACCGAATGGAAATCCGCCTTGATATTGTTTCATGTATTATGCCAAAAATTACGTGCTAAAAATGAAGTAACTGATTTTTAGCTGGTCCGTTCACACAATATTTTTGTATTCGTTTCCCATTCACGGCGCCGAGTGGTTACATTTTTTTAAGTCAACCATTAAGAGCGCGTTATCGTCCAGATTTTAAAAGACCACATTGTCCTGAAAGATCTCCAATAGACCGAGAAATTATTGAACTGCAAAACCTCAAAGCAAAGAAAATATAGCAATTTTTAGTCTCGGCGTAGTGATATGTCGGTTCGTATTACCGTCCTAGGGACAAAATTTCAAACAACTATATTTTCCTTTCTAATTCGAAATTTACAATTTCTAACGGTAATGTGTATGTAATAATGAAGCTGAAAAGTGAAAATTAAAGCGTGCCGAAGCCAGAGAAGATAATTTTCTACCTCGCTTTCTTGATAATTTTGTGTTTCCTGCATCATGATTAGCTGAGAGTGAAAATGTATACAAGCCGCTGATTGGTCAAAGCCGAAATACCCCTTGCTTGGAAAAAGAGCTAAGAAAAGCGTGTCTGTTTGTCTAAACCTAGACGATTTTATTCGTCAGGAAAGAAGCTCCCGAAATTCAGAAATCAAAGGGTTTAAAAAATACCTGAGTTTGTTTTTTTTTCAGGGACGATGGTGATATGGAATACATGAATACGATTGCTAATGAATTAAAAGACGAGGTAGTCATATTGAAAAAACGACTGATTTATAGCATTTTATATATGTCCGTGTTCTTATTTTGCGTTCTTTAGAATATTTTTCTATTCCTAAGTTGTGGCCCTGCAAAAGGACAAGGCCAGTTCTTATTGTCCGGTACAGAAACATCGGTTATTCAACTGAGTTCTAAGTAAGTAACAAACTTAAGACATAATAGTTCTGAACGGGTGTAAAGTGTTTTGACGACCCGTGAAATTGAGAGCGGTTTTAAATTGTATAGCCATTATTGTGCAGTGAAACGTCATATCGCTTCATGTTCGCCAAATATTGACGCGGCAATAATTTTCGCAATATTGACGCGTCATTAATTCTACATATTTTTTAACTAGATAAACGAAGCAATCTGATTGGCTGAAAAGCCTTTCACAGCGGGCCGGTTTTTCTCATCCGGCCCGCTGTGAAACGCAATCGGCCAACTGTGAAGAAAGTAAACATATCACACAAAAACGTTTTTTGTATCTAATAAAAACTCGTTATGGACGAATATTACGACGATAGTGGAAGGGAAAGTCGATTTTTAATTCTGAATGTAACAATTATGAATTTATATCAAATGATGAAATTAAAGTTAGTTTTCAATTTGTTTAAACTGTCTGTTGTTTATTCCGTTAAAAAATAAACACGTTATTTACCGACAGCCCTCGGCCTTGAAAACGACCCTCGCCCTTCGGGCTAGGGCAGTTTTCAAGACCTAGGGCACAGCTTTTCTCATCCGGAACTCTCAGCCGGTAAATAACGTATATATATTGACGCGTCACTGTTGCAATCATAGTCAGTAAAGTAGATGGTCTGGAAATGTTGATCTCGGTTGATGCAAAATTTGTGCACCTTCGTCATCACGTGGCAATTGTCTTTTGGAGCAATGCTTTAAATCTCCATTGCTCAAACTCTATTCTACTGACTATGCTTAAACAGACAATTCGCAGACGTGTTCACGTGTCAATTCCAGGCTCTTACGCGGTATAATCCAATATGACATCTGATGTGCGATTCACTGTGTGAGATTCCTGTATTTAGCCGCACGTTAAAATATACAACGTAGACATGTTTGCGTAATAAACGATCTCTTGATCTCTTGATAATGATATTCGTCAAATTTTCGTTTTCTTTGATTTTGATTTGTAGAGTAGCTGAGTTACTTGAAGGAAAGGGCGGAGGACGAAAAGGACGGTTTCAAGGAAAAGCAAATAAATTATCTGGGCGAAAAGCTGTTGAAAAACTTTTGCAAGACCATTTTAATACCTTATTATCTCAGTAATGTATTAGTATGAATTAATTAAAACTATTTTGACGTGCAATTTTAACGTTCGTTATAGTCTTCAGCTGGAGCGGAGAGTCTAGAAGCGCGGCAGAATAAGTTAAACAGCTCACTGCGATGAAAATTTGAAATTAGAAGCTCCTTGAAAATAATGTTATTGGTAAGATTATTGTTCTACAATATTCTTTGGAAACATTTAGCCGGTAGGATTGTTATCAAAATATTTTGAATTTAAATTTCCCATTAGTGAGCTGTGAAATTTATTTTGACCTTCTAGATCCGCTAATGCCTCCAAAACCATAAAATATTGCTAATTGTAATTGTTTATACGAGAAGTGATATTTAGAAAACTTTGTTAATATTATACGAGCCGACAGCCAAATGTATTTTGACACAATTTTTAAATATACATCTAGTGTAATAAATTGTACGAGCAATATTATTACGTATACCAATATTATTATACCTATACCAATATTATTATATTATTATACAGTATGTTGTCCATTAAATGGTGAGAGCAGTTCCATACTTTCGGACCAGCTATATACAGTAATAACTGAATTTGGCAGTGTATCAAACATCCTAGTTGTAGTGGGAGACTTGTCGCGCCGACAGGTGAATACAATTCAATTATTACAACTAGTGTAATAAGATTTAAATGTACGAGCAATATCGTACAATTATCTCTTGTCTATTTGCATAAGAAAAAACCCTTTTACGAAGTTTTTATTGACGATAGTTATCTGTTCCCGGAATATCATTTTGACAGCAACGTTGTTTTGCAAACTTTGGGGAGTGTTTTGTCTCATTGCAAGAACCATTAGAACAATTAGATTAGTTTCATTTGAAGTAGGTTTTTCGGTTTAAAACATCAATTGCGAAATCTGTTTGGTTGAGTTGAAAGTGAGGTGCAATCAGAATTACGTCAGACATACGTCATAATTATCGCAAAGTTAGATGCGCACTTAGTTCTACAGAGCTTAGGCCAATATTTTAGAACACACTGAAAAAGAATGAAAGTCCGAACCTCTAATAAAGGTTTTCTTGATGGACTTGTGAGAAGAAGTGCAACCAATTAATATATCTACTGTACCATAGAAACAAGTTCTTGTACTTGCCATTGAGTCGACTACAACCTACATAACACGGTGTGTACATAATGTCCACTGAGCGGTAATCTTTCCCAAAGGCCTGAATGATGGTGTGATTCTTTAGTTTCGGCACAGAATAAGAATAATTGGATAAAAAGATCGACTTAAGTCGAGATCTAGTCTAAAACTACACCTGAGTGACAGTCTTTGTAGGATAGTATTTGTAAGATAACACTTAGTAAGTGTTATTTTAAAAATATTAATAAGGAATTATAAACTTGTGGAAATGTACCCTAACCCTAACCTAACGATCTGCATCACTCGTCTTCATTCGTCTGTCACTCGTCTTCATTCGTCGCCATTCGTCTGTCACTCGGGTGTAGTTTTACACCAGATTCTCAAGTCGGGACGTCTGAAGTTTGTGTCCTCGCGCATATCGTATTACGCATGCTGTCCACCATTAAGCTGTATCTTTGCAAGTAAGCTGTATGTTGATTAACAAAGCAACTAATAAACACGCTGAACTGGCCGGACCGCCTGTAAACTGCATAAAATGTAAGGGGACATGTTGCACGGCTAAGTCGGCCATGTTTATTTCCTGTTCGGTGGTTTCGGCATAAATATATGAAAAATAATAAATTTATAATTGATTCGATAAGAACATGTTTTCTAAAGGGGTACACGCAAGTCTTTATTTATAAGCAACAAGCTCACAAAGCAGGTACATTATGATCTATAGACGCCACAATGTGTTGTATGGGTTGTCGTTTTGGTGCAAGAATATCAATAGTTTTAATTCCCCACAAAACAAAATTAATGTAGGGCACCTAATCTCAGCCAAATGTCTCGGTGGCATATTTTGTCTTGCTTCTCTCATTTTGTCAGACAGTTTGGTCAAATATATATAGAAAGATTAACATATATAGCTACGTATGTAAGCTAAAATAAGAAATTTGAAACAAACCATCAATATTATCCCAAATGCGTATTTTTTTATCTTTACAAAATACATATTGTACAACGCTAATTTTTATTTTAGCTGCCGTGGTGCCAAACACTGTGTTACAAATGCCGAAATGGCAAATAGTTCTCTACACAATAATTGCCATCAAACAAGCGTGTATAACTTATAAAAATAAGTTAGAAGTCGTTGTTGGCAACCACGTCCAGGTGGTAATTAATGCCTATTGCTATACGAAAAGAAATGCTTATAATGAACCATTGTGATACAATTAAGCAAAAATAGCAGCAGCTGGTGTAATGAGAAGTCAATGACTATAGTTTAAAACATGTAACATAACTTTAATAATAATGCGTAGATATGAAACCCCAGTCAATACCGAGTGCTGTTCCATACCTTCTAATGGTCGGTTACACAATAATAACTGGATTTGGTAGTGCTACCAACGGCCTTGTTGTTGTAACATACTTCAGGTGTCGCCATGAGATGTTGTCACAGCCTAAAGACATTTTGTGCTTTAGTTTAGCTTTGGGAGACTTGGCTATGTCGCTTTTACTTCTTCCATTTTGCCTTGCTTCAGTTTCCGCTGAAAAATGGACGGCAGGATACAATGGTTGTAACTGGTATGGTTTTGCATCAGCTTGGATTGGCTTAGCTTCGATAATTCAACTAACAGTTATTTCCGTCGAACGATATAAAACGTTGAAGTCTACTTCAACTTCTTCTGCCTTTTCCACAAAGAAGATTACCATTGCGATAATATCATCCTGGATTTTAACAGCCATAGTTAGCGCGTTCCCTCTATTTGGGTGGTCACAATATACCTTTGAAGGTTATGGCCTCTACTGTTCGATCATGTGGAATTCAAGTACGCCAACAAACATATCTTTTATCATTTTTTTATTGATCTTTTTTTTTATCATTCCTACCATTGTATTAGTTGTTTCATATGTAAAAATATACTTCATTTTGAAACAACTTAACTACACCGCTCAAGAAAGATGGGGTAAAGATTCTCCAAACACGCAGGCGAGTTACAGAGCCCAAATCAAAGCCACCAAACAAATCTTATTCATGGTTGCTGGATTTCTGTTTGCCTGGACACCTTATGCCACAGTCTCATCTCTAAAAGCTTTTTTTGGTATCGAAATACCAGTGGGGTTCCAGGAAATTCCGCCACTTTTTGCAAAATCTTCTGTGGTTTATAACCCGATTATATACTTTCTTATCTACGCAAAACTTCGTCGAAACATGTGGCACACAATCAAGCAAGTATTAAACATTTTTCCGGGAAACAGAACAACACTGTGGTAACATGTTAGAATTAGAAATAATAAAATTTGTATAAATATGTAATAAATAATAACATTATTGAAGCATTGCGTTTCCAACGGGGCATTGATACATGGCAGGAAGTTTTGAAGCTTCGGAAAAAAATATGGGCGCTTTTTCTATATACAGCGCGAAACTTAACATGGTGGGCTCAGTGAACAATATTTCTTGTATTTAACTATTTTTATTTTTTTTTATATTCTGCAACTTTCAGTTTCGGTATAGGTTATGCATTAGTTGTTACAATAGTTGTTACAGGGCCGAATTTAACATTGCTGAAGACGAACACTAAAATCTGAGGGCCCCGCGCAGCTGTGCCTTTAGGAAAGTATAAGTACTTTGATGAATGTATAATGTTTTCTAAAGGGGTACCATAGTATCTGTCAAAGAACTTTAACGGAAAACAACATGCCCACAAAACAGGGACACAAAGCTGTATCTAGACCGAAAACAATGTGTTGTATGCGATTGTCATTTTGACGCATGTGATTAAGTAAAAACATTACTATTATTTAACACTTATTCGCTGAAAGGTGAGTTTAATATCGCTGTATATTTGTTTTATAAAGCTGTATATTGGTTTTATAGTTGCGGGACCATTCTGAAAATCACTTGTGAGAATATCTCCGGATTAAAGATTGTTATCATTCATTCATTCGTCGGACATTTTTATAAAAGGTTTAGGTGCTGCGTAGGTAGTATTAAATAAAAAATGAAAAATTGAAAAGGCGGTAAACTGCCAACTATGTGAAAAGTTCTGTTGACCTCTTGAGCGAAAGTCCTTCATCAGAGCACAACAAAAGGGCCTTCGCTCGAAACGTAAGCAAAACTCACACATTTTGGCAGTTTACCACCTTTTCGCTTTTTGATCTTATATTAATTTAGTTTGACAGTATACGCTAAAACGTTTATTCACTTCAGTTGAATTTTGATCAGTGAACAGTGGCGAATAGCTACCTCGAGGTGGCATATCTCGGTACATATTATTCGCCACGATTCAACTGCCTTGGAGAAAGGGACAGCTGTCAGCCTAGGTGCGTCAGAGGGGAGAATCGAGTACAAAGTTGCCTATATCCTCTTTCGCTACTTGCGTTCGCAAGACACACAAATTTCTATTGGTAGAAATGTTATAATGACTTCCTGGTTCATTGATATTGAAAAGGTCATTCCAACTCGAAAGGTCAGGCGGCAGCTAACCGAAACCTTCTAAAAACCAGAATAGTTCAAATGTTTGTTGGCAGGTAACGATATATTAGTGACTTCGTACCAATGAGTTTTCGAAAATGCAGAATATTCGAGATATTAAATACTGAAAAGGACGCCGAAAACAATGAGAAGTAGTTGTAATGTTTATAAACCCCCAGATGTATAAATGTACGTTCACGGTATCTCGCACCACCCGTGTCACCACGCGTTTCACCACGCCAATCAAATTGCTTCGTTTCCTGTTCGGTTTTTCCCATTCGGACCGCTGAACCGGACCGCTAATGGTTTTCAATTTAAAAATGTTAACAAACATCGTTATTTTTGTGGATTTTTGAACTAAAATAATTTCTTATTTTTCAAACCAAAATGGATAGCCATGATGAAAGCCATCGCATTGAAAGTGAGTTTTATTATCCTGGCGAATTAAACATGCGAAATGTACTGTTGTAAAATTTAAATTTATAATTGCATGTGCAAATCACGCGTATACAAATACAATTTGGTCAATAAAATTTAAAAAATTCACTCAAACTTTTGAAAACACGCTTACTTTAAAATATTTTCTTAAAGGAAAAATAAACACGTTATTTTCCGGCTTTGCTCGTTCCGGATGGGATAAAACCAGAGCTCGATCATGAAATGGCTCTCGGCCTCCGCCTTCAAGACATTTCATTACCTCGATCCGGTTTTCCTCCATCCGGACCTTGTAACCGCTAAATAACATATGTGTATCTTCACCGGTGGATTAAAGAGTACTACATTGTACACTTCACAAAAATTGGGGTGTCGCTGTGGACGCACAAGAGAGACTTCATTGTTAAGCGAACATGAAGAAAAGTGTACTCCGGCGATCTTGGTAAGATCTAATAAGCCGGGCTTAACTTTTTGATAAAGTACTGCGCGCTGATTCCAATTGCTCGTAAGAGTTCCGCGAGTTTTAATCGTATATTTAAGGTGAAAAGCCTGTGAATTCACATTTGTGTTAATATAAAAATGATGATAAAAGCAATTGGTTTTTTAGGTTAGGTTACCTTTAATGGGAAAGCAAAGCAAAAAAATGATGAACAGTATTAACTTTCACGTCTACTGTACTGGTACTTGAAGAAAAAACATGCGAATACGATTACCTTTTTGCGGTCGTCTTCACCACCAGTTTACAAATAAAATATTGTGGGATTAACCATGCTAAAGCAATAAAAGTGGACAATGGTGGAGAAATCCCAATATGTTAATATGACAAGAAAAGTGTTAAATTAATATGTAAAAAGCTTTTTTAGGTGGAAGTTATACTTGGCAAAATGTATCGAAGGAACAAGGTGCTTTCCACCATGGAAAACATACTCCAAAATGCGAGTACTTGTTTAACCCCAGCTGGGACGAAAAGCAGCCTAAAATGTAGACTAAAATGTAAATGTCAAGACTAAAATGTAAATTTGGTTAATGTTTAAATCGCAAATTAAAAATATCCGGATGTTTAGAACATATTAACAAACAGGAAATTAGACCGCGACTGAATTGGAATTACTGAAAGTTTTCAAATTACAGAAAGTTCACAAAGCGACATTTTTCCTTCGACGAAATTTTTATTCCATGTATTATTAACCGTCGTTATACAAACAAGGCGTAATTTTACAGATAAAGGTCTGGTGTTTATTCGCGCGCAAAATGAATTTCATGACGAAATATTGTGCGTGCAATATGTAATATTTCAAATCCGTCTATGGGGACTGGACCAGATTTCAAATCCGCGCAGTTTGATCAGTGCGAGGCGAAACCGAGGACTGGATCAAACTGCAAGGACTTGAAATCTGGTCCAGTCCGAATTGGAGGACTTGGAATAACATCAAAAACGAATGATTTCAGGAGTGAATAAATTTTGATCCAGTCCTAGGACTGGTCAAAATTTTGATTCTTTTTACCAGGTATCCAGTATCATCATGTGACTGAAACAAAGCAGTATGATTGGTTAATTTGTTCATGAATTATTAATGAGTTTTTCATGATACCTAATATATATAAGCTTTTTTCGAGACAAGCTGGATTTCAGTGTTCGATGTCCTTAGGCGATTTCACGTGGGTGCGATGTTCGAACTGCAATAAGCTGAAATACGTTGTTTTAGTCCTTTTGATATTGTTTTTATTGACGTTTAGGCCAGTACTATTTTGAAAGTGCCATATTGATTTTCTGATCGGATTTCATTCTAAATTTCGGCGTAACCCATTATGTGCGGTTTTATAGGTGGATATAAAATTTCGGCGTCAAAGTGAGAGCATTTTACTTTCTTGAAACCGGCCCTTCGGATGAGATCTTCAGTTTTCCTGGTCAGATGACATCCATCGGCAATAAAAGGCCAAAACATTTCATGAAAATTTTGCAATTTTAACATAAATCCACGGCCTACAAAAAATAATCAAATGTTGTAAATAAGAAAATAAATTGTCATAAGTACCATTTTAAACGCGAACAACCGAGAATCCTGGAAAAATTATAGACAGACGATGATAAGCCATACGATAACCACAAAATTCAAGGTGACGTCCAGTCGGTTGAGCGCATGCTCGCCAATTTGTTTACAACAGGTAACGGTTGTTCAAAAAACAATCAGTTATTAGAATATTACATGAAGTACACTACCCGAGATAATATACGACAAAATAGCAGTAATTATTTTGTAATGACAAAGAATTGAAGTCGCGTCTTCCTAAAGTGCATATGACACAATTATTTGTTTATTGCAGCATCGGAGAGTTATTTACGCGTACATCATGGTGCAAGTTATTTTTGAAAAAATGATGTTAAGTGCATTGTTTAAGGTGTTAAAGAGATGGACGAGAGGCTAAAAAGTGGTCAGTGACTGGGAACGAATTTGCAATAAAATGACGTCAAAATGATGACAGTGGTTTTACAAATTTTACACAGAATCCATCTCAGTCAATAAACTGTAAATACATTTCATCAGTTATATCACGTTGTTATGACTTGGCATCACTGATGAAATGTATTTCCAATCTATTGACTGAAATTGGCTTTACGTAAATTCAATGTCGTCACTTTGACGTCATTTTGTTGCAAATTCGTTCCCAGTCACTGATCACTTTTTAGCCTCACGTCCATCTGTTCAACACCTTAAAAAAATAACTTGCACCATGATGAACTACACACAAATAACTCTGCCATCTGCAATAAACGCAATTGTGTCATATGCACTTTAATATAACCATTCAATTGTTAGACACGTGATATAAGATTGTCGAGCAAGAAAGCTGGGAGAACAAGTGGCCAATTTTTTTTATTATAAACCAGCCTCGCGTAATCACAGTAATATCGTATTCGAATCGAGAAATGGCGTTTCTTCGTAATTGAGCTTTGTCGTTCCTTTCAAGTTGATCGATGTTTTCGCCACTCGTACTGTGACTATCTTTGGCAATTCCTTGTGCTTCCGCAGAACCACCAGAACTACGAGTTTCGCCTCGTACTACCACCATACAACGTCGGAGCATTTGGCGCAAAAATGCGACCCAAACATCTCCATATTGACCACTTAGTAACACCACTGCTAACTTCTGTCGGTAAAATGTGTTTGCGACAAATTAGGTTTGTTTGCCAAATTATTTTACTTTCTACTCGCTTAGCGGTAATGGTAGTTGGTTGTTAATTAAGGTGGTCCACTACTAAAAAAAACAACATTTTACCATATTTTCAAAAATTACAGGAGCACAATCCTGAGCGATCATTGAGTGAAATCTCAAAATTTTACGCTGAAACATACAGTGGTAAAGACGCAATCCCGCAA
>JAOBAZ010292047.1:0-22013 GCA_026546875.1 Pteroeides caledonicum
CAGACAGACAGACAGACAGACAGACAGACAGACAGACAGACAGACAGACAGACAGACAGACAGACAGATAGACAGACAGAAAGTCATTATAAAGACATGTAGCATGCATCTAAAAATAATAACTGGGAGTAAAAGAGGTTACCTCCTATTTATGAGGCATACAGTATGTTAACCTGTTCAGTCCCGTGGGTACACTATACTAACTTTGTGGTATCAACTGATACTTGGACCTTAGTTAATCATACAAGTCATTTTAATAGGGCATGGTACACTGTACAAGTTTTATATATTCAATACTTAGCTAGATTATGAAATACCCGCCTAATTTCACACCTTACGCCTATTTATCCCGTGTAAACATAGTCAATTTACTCAAATTTGGACTAAGATGATTGCCTTGTTCTTTAAAACTCCTGTTTGAATTTCCACCAAACTAACATATTCTTATGGTTTCTTTCTTAAACTTTCTATTTAAACTATTTTGAAGTGGTTCATTTATATGTATAAATGAGAGCTCAAATGTGGACGAGTATTCTATAATTGCTCCCAATACTCTGTCAAAAGCCAGATGTTTGCACTCCTCAATGGGAAAGTAGAAAGCTCCAGGCATATGGAAGAGAAAGGATTGATATAATGCAATGTCAATGGTCAAGACAAAGGACAACATGGAGCCAAGAGGTAGAGACAAATAAGCGCAGAAGGGACCATGGACATATCAACAAAAGGAGTAATACCCGGTATTTCACCAAACCACAATTCTTGTTTTACAAATACAGTACTTAGATTCTGTATTAATAAATAAACAATATTTTACTAACATTTTGTAGCAAACTTGTACAAAGCTTCACAAGACGATTGTAATATTGTTTCCTCACTTGAGTCGAGCATTAACACGACCGTCCCAGGAGTTTTACTCACAACTTCTAACGGATCAAACTACAATGTAAGAATCAAAACGAATTAATATCAGTACTCAAAAGTACACATCACCTTCACTCAAAAACAGCAATTTAATAAAAATATATGTATCGTACAACTTAGCATTTACCTGTGTCAGTTCATAAATATGAAATTTGACAACTTCAACTTTAAAATACCGTATATTATTAATTATACACAAAATGTTCAAGACAAGACAAAACGACGTAAATTCCTGTTAAAAATAAAAGCCGTTAAAGACAAAGTAAAACACCAACCTCGTCTTTTGCAGGAGGCTCAGGCTCCTTTGTCTTCTTTTTCCCCATGTTTATTTGAAATTCTCTTCAAAACTCTGAGCAAAACAACATTGCGAGCCAAGACCTTTCTCAAAGAAAATGGCAGCCAAAAGAAAAACACGTTTCCCTGGTAACAGTGGCGAAACTGTCAGCAGCGCAAGCTCGCGGGCTCGTCAAATTTAATAACTTTTAGTATATTAAATTTTTTTAGTTCTTTAACGTTTCTAAGCGTTTAGCCCTAATCTAAAACAAGTAAAGGCCGTAACGTAAACGTCCCTTTTGTTTTTAGCAGAACCGATGCGCATAACACACTTTACTTAACCATTAATCTGATTGAAATACATGCAAATTCTCTCTCTATATATGTATCATTATACACTTTTGCATGCCCGTGTGCCCGTGTTTTACACGCGTGTCATTTTCGTACCCAGTTCAATCTATCCTTGCCTGACCACATGTGCCACGTACCGACCGCTGGTACCGACTACGTGGTTTGTTTTGATAAAGGATCAATGCTTTATTTTATAAATAAAGTTGAGGTTTATCAATTTAGTTGATGTATAACTTGGTAGAATGACTTCTTTAAAAAAGATTTGTTGTATTGGCGCAGGGTATGTCGGAGGCCCTACATGTGCTGTGATCGCCTTAAACTGTCCCGAAATTCAAGTTACTGTAGTGGATCTTAGCCAGGCACGCATCGATGCTTGGAATTCGGACAATCTACCAATATTCGAGGTATATTCGAGCTGATTAATCAGTATATTGACTTTGATGTTTTGTACTAACTGTGATTTCCTTGACATTAATTAAGACGTTTGCAAAAAGTTTTCTATGGTTTCCCTTGTAGCCTGGACTACACGATCTTGTTCAAAAATGCCGTGGGAGGAATCTATTTTATTCAACAGATATCGATAAAGCGATTATCGAAGCAGATCTTATATTTATTTGTGTGAGTTTAAATTGATTCTTTAGAAATTTTACTTCATTTATTTGTATATGAATGTATATAAAGCCACTCTACGGCTTTATATGGTTACAATTAGAATTCTCGAGAGCCCTTTATTTTAGTAATTTGTTACAGTTAATAAATTTTAGTAAGTCGTTACAATAATTTTTGTTGCTGTTTTAATTATGTTAATTAATTCAATATATTCATACTCGTATCGAGTTTCGTACTAAACTTTTCCATTCTGTCTTATATCATATCTTTTTTACAATTTTGCAAAGCTAACTTACATAATTTGTTCGCCATGAATGTTAAAGGTCTGATAATTATGGTCTTTTTCATTACAGGTGAACACACCCACGAAGACTTTCGGACTTGGAAAGGTAGTTAATTATTCGAAATGTGTGGTCCCAGAAGATACCCATACCCCCCACCGAAGGTCACTGGCAATTCCAACACGGATCGGCTGCTGAGAGGCCAAAACTTCCGAGAGCTGAAGTCATACCCAGCTCTTTTGCCCTGGGGTAAACAAACACGAAAATTCACCTTCACTAGCCATGTTGCGCGCGGATTTTAAAAAAAATCGCCATTACTTTCCATTGAGATGAGGTTAACAGTGTAAGCTTAAAGGTCTCGTCTTTTATTTAGTCATTTATTGCTTTGAGTTTGCTGGCGAGATTTTTCCTAATCCCCGGTAAACGAGTTACTACATACCTAATTAAAGTGATCGAGTGACGGACATTGATTTTCTACACACGTGGAAATCGTTTTGTCTAATGACAGCTGAATCTGCTGAGAAATGTACGCGGTGTACTGTGAATTTCACTCTTAGTAGCCTCACACCACCAAGACAATAGTGACCATAATCAAAACTGTTTCCTGCGGTAGGCAATTCATTGTTTCGAAGTCCACAGCTTTTCTTTTTATGTTTTTGAAATATTTGTTTGATTTCCATATCTGTCCAAAACACCACCGAACACACAGTCTACTTTATCGTGCAACGGTGAGAATTTATTTTCGAAACGAGTTTGTTTTTACTCGTATTCTTGGGGGGAGTTGGGGAGGGTATGGATATTTTCTGGAACCACATATCAAAGCCAATCACAAAGCGTAAGACCACTAAAGGCATGTAACTTTCATGTAATATAAAAAAAATACATGAAATATAAAAAAAAGAAACAAGAATAATTTTAAATAATTTTAAAATATTACAATTTATACTTGTCAGTTTATACTTGCTAAATTCAACCAGGCATGTATTGCACACTGACCTATATGTATAGGTGAGTGGTATTGCACCCATCAGCAGGGAGTATTTCCCCTGGGTGAGACAAGTTTCTGTCTCTCCACATATCTCATTATCCATATTTCACAACCAATAAAATAACTCTTCTGGCCAATAAGCATGCTAAACTGACTGTTCCTAGTAACTGCATATGTTGGCATAAAAAAGCCACCTTAGACCTATATGGTGAGATTAAAGTCATCTGGCATTAAATGAAAATCTGTTTTTTTGGCTATTTGTAGCTGGCACTCAAGCACCTGCATGTTAAACATTATTAACTACATTTAAATATATTAACACTTTCATTATCAGGGTGGCCAAAAATTGCCACTTTGGTATTTTACACTGTCTAATGCCAGACCATTTTACTTGGCAGGGGAGAAGCTCCAGTAGTGAAAAGGTTAATTTGAGGCAACAACCATGTATTCAATTTATATATCTGAGGTTTTGGCCCATTAGACTCAAGCCATCATCAAAGATATGATATTATATCTCTGATCATGGCCTGAGTCTAAGGCCGGATCTCCACTAGGCAAAATTTTTCATGTGAAGTAAATTTTTCTTTTGTCTCTCAACCTTTCAACCAGAACTAATCAAATTTTTACTGAATTTGAACAAACCAAATTTGCTTTGCATGAAAAATTTCACCCAGGTGGAGATTCGGCCTAACAGGCCAAAAGATTAATACATGGTTGTTACCTCTAATTAATATATTTATGGATAATCACCATGCAAACATTCAAAGAACATATAGTTAATTTTATTTCTATCTAGGGTCGTGCACCAGATTTAAAGTACATTGAGTCAGCTGCTCGCCATATATCTGAAGTAGCAAAAAACAACAAAATAATTGTGGAAAAAAGTACTGTGCCTGTCCGAGCTGCAGAAAGGTAACATTGAATTGGAACTGAAATTAAAAAATTATTTCAATGAAAATTAATTGGGTTATTTTTTTTGTAGCATATCTAGAATATTGAAAGCAAATAAACAATCTGGAATTACTTATGAGGTACCTGCCAGATGTGCATAACAAGTTTACCTATGGTTTAGCTAGAGGGATTGGTTTTCTAGGGCCAGGGAGATGCACACCACCTGCATCACTGCCCCTAGAAAGATATAAAAAATATTGCTGAACATTATTACTATTGGTTATTGGCTGTTCTAATTTTCAAATGACTAAATTGTATGGTATATGTGTACGTGCCTGAAGATTTATGTGACTATATTCTCAATTTTAACATACTTAAATTGCTATAGGTTCTTTCAAATCCAGAGTTTTTAGCAGAAGGAACAGCAATTGAAGATTTATTGAAACCAGATAGAGTTTTAATAGGTAAAATTCATGTTTATGCTGTGTGAGCTAGTTAGTCGAGCTAAACATTTATAATTAATATATATTTTATTAAAATGACAATATGGTTTTGCAATTAGCAAAATTTTATTTATTGGTAAACATATGAAACTTTTGGATTATGAATCATTTTTTAGGTGGTGACCAAACTAGAGGTGGTCAAGTTGCTATTGATACTTTAGCTTGGGTTTATGAACATTGGGTACCAGCAGAAAAAGTCATTAAAACCAATACATGGTCATCAGAACTGTCCAAACTGGTAAGAAACTAGTGGATAGACAACCCACTGACAGCAGCACAGGCCATGACTTGTTACTTAACAAATTGTACTCTAAATCTAATAGCAGACCATTTTACTTGGCAGGGAAAAAATCTGCTGTCAATGGGTTAAATTGAAACATGTAAGAGATATGTTTATATATTTAGTGATGATATAGAGTTAATAGCTGCTAAAATATTTTCTCTTGTAGGCAGCAAATGCATTCCTAGCTCAAAGAATATCCAGTATAAATGCATTAAGTGCTATTTGTGAAGCTACTGGAGCTGATGTCTCAGAAGTGTCTAACGCTATCGGCAAAGACTCTCGTATTGGAAGCAAATTTCTACAAGCATCAGTTGGTAAGCAGCATACATTCTGTATGCCAGATGATTTTACTTGCTGGGGGAAACAGCTGTTGATAAGTTAACCCATGCACAGTCTGCAGTACAGGGTGCAAACAACTACTTTACAGTGGGAAACCTCTACTGGTAATGGGTAAACCTTACTCCCATTTTTTATCCCTAGGATTTGGAGGCAGTTGTTTTCAAAAAGATGTCTTAAACTTGGTTTATTTATGTGAAGCTCTTAATTTACCCGAAGTTGCAGCTTATTGGCATCGTGTGATACAAATGAATGAATATCAAAGGCGGAGATTTGCAAATAAGATCATCAATGGTTTATTTAACACAGTTACTGATAAAAAGATTGGGATACTTGGTTTTTCATTCAAGAAAAATACTGGGGATACAAGGTAAGGCAGTAGTACATTTTCAGGGTACTGGTACCAATTTACAGCACATCCAGCCAAAGAGACTGCCCTGCACAAAACCAGATTCTCATTTTATCTAACACCCGGGACACAATAACACCAGAGACGAAAAATGTCCACAAGGACTGGGTTACCTTAACAGCTTAATATATATTATTATAACAGCTACTGTTTAGTGACTTATGTAGGTAATTGTTTTAATGTAAATATTAAACAGCAAACTTACTTATAGAGGTCATAAATCCATGTAAACAGTGTAACTTAATGATAATGTGTGTTGCATTTTGGGGATAATATGGGGACACAGGCTTACAATGTCAAAGAGTTGTCTGTGTGCAAGAGGATAACCATTGCAGAGCAGTGTTTTGGAGTGGTACAACTACACTTTTTTTGATGACTAAAAAATACAGTAACCATTGTACCTCACTAGTATTATGTGATAATTTTTACTGACATTCAAGAAGTATTGAGTTTTCCTTTCATTGTAATTTCAGAGAGTCTGCTAGTATATTTATTTGTAAATACTTAATGGAAGAAGGAGCCAGAGTTACTATATATGATCCTAAAGTTGAAAGAGAACAAATATTATTGTAAGTATGGCATTAATTAGGATATTGTGAATTTTAGGAAGCTTTTATGGTCAGTGAGAAATATGTAATGTTTTTTGTAAATGTAAATTATAAATTTTGCTGTTGCTTTTAGAGAACTATGTCAGCCAGAGATATTTGCTGATAAAGAAAAAGGTATACTGAAAAAGTGTTATGCAAAACAATAGTGTTAATTGGGCACACTTACAGAGAGTATGTGTGGCATATCAATAAGGCAAAGTGTGAGACATTGAAGGAGGTACATGTGATACAGAGAGGGGAATGAGATGGTAATGTAAATGGCAATTTATGAGTTTAATAGATGCAAATCTTGGTCAGTTAATTGTCCAGATGTAAAACCACTAATTGCAGATACAGATACAGGAATTGAAGAAGTATATTTTGATTTGTTTTAGTTCATAAATTGGTGACTATTGAAAATGATGTTTACAAAGCTTTAGATAAAGCTCATGCACTTGTTGTTTGCACAGAATGGGACGAGTTCAAAGTGAGTAGTTGTAATTACAATTGGTGTTCACTAACTTACTGGAAGTTCACAAATATTTTAACAATGCATAGCAACTTGTTACCTGTCCTGAAATATGTACTTACTCCCTTACACTGAAAAAATTTAAGCAAAACTTGATGTGGTAAAAAGTGCTTAGAGTGTAACTCATACCACTATTTGCAAAAAAATGTCCAATACCCTGTATTTGTCTATATTTCACCCTCATAATGAAAACATAGGCAAGTCAACAACCTAACTGACATTATTTTTTTCTTGATCTAGACACTAGACTATCACCGTATCTATGCCAACATGCTAAAGCCTGCATTTGCCTTTGATGGTCGAATGATTTTAGATCATGAAATGCTCATAGATATTGGCTTTCAAGTTGAGACCATTGGAAAAGTTATCAATAACTCCATGTCTCCTGTTACCCCACCTTTACCCCCTCTCCTTGATTATAAAATTTATTCTCACACCATGTAACCACTACTGAGGTTTTAGTTAATGATATGCATATTTAACCATAGTGTTGTATAAGATGTACAGTACTACCATGAAGTCATACTTTCAAGATATTTATTTTTCAGGTATTAACCGATTAGTTAGTTGGTTTACATGTATCATTTTTCTTTAGTAATACTCATATTTAATTCTCAAAGGAAATGTCTGTCATATTGTCTACTATAAACCAAAGTTTTTCCTCAAAAACATGTGAGGCTTATAATCTGAAATATGGTATATACAGTGTATTATAAAAAACATTTGAGGCTTATAGTCTGAAATATGGTATATACAGTGTATTATACTATATATGTCTTGGATTTCTATCTGATATTTATCAAGTATGAATTCTTTGACAATGAATCCAAAAATACCCAAAAAATTCTACTGTGTCTAATAATAAATAAGAATTTAATTTGTAAATGAGAAACCTCATATTACCAGTGATTATTCCTTCATAATACAGTAATGACAGTCTTAGCAACAGGACACATGTGACAATATGGTGCTAAATAGCTATGAGGCAAAATTTACAACTTTACCAGCACAAACATTAATGTTAAGACCTACTTTGTGACTAGGAACAAACTTAATTAATTAATTTAACCAAAAGACCATTGCAATTTGCATAAGAGAACAATTCTATAGCATTAGAGCTCTGAAGTCCCAGTAGGGGACCATAGTTATTGACAGGTATGTATATTTTTCTGAAATTCACAGGCAAAGTTATTAAAAATTTGAACTAAACATATAGTAGCATATAGGTATTAAAATGCATTGAATCTAGACGCTTGCCAATAAGCCAGATTATATTTTAAACTTTCATTAACACAAAGGCCTATTTTAATTTACAGTTTACACATTTCTAAAACATACATACTGCACAGTACATACAAATTTCCAGGTCCTATCAGAATATCATTCTTGGGATTCTTTTGGTAAATCTCCAATGGCAGACAAACTTGAATAGTTAATACCATTGTAATCTTTTGTAATACAGTATTTAAACTTCTCACATCAGCATCTACTGATCAGGCACCAATGTTCTGGAAATTGCAGCAAAAATATAATTTAAATAAAGACAAAATAAAGAGAACTTCTGAGAAATTACATACATTTCAAACGAGCCATCAGTTTATAATGTAGGTATTTGTAGTAGTCAACGTGATTACAAAAAATTAGGCTGAATAACAGGCCTTAAAATTAATAGAAAAAATATCAAGGTTCACTTAATGGCTTATTGGTGATACCAATATGGTGTCAGGTGATGTTAATGTCTATTACTTAAACAAAGAACACAACGGATTGTATAATGTATTAAATAAACTACACAGTTGGAAATGATTGCATGGTGGTAAATGCTGTATCAGGCTAATATCTCAGAAATTTAATTCTAAACCCCAGATGGGAATCAAACCAGCAGTCTCCTGATTGCTAGCCAGTTGCTCTAACTATTGAGCCACTGAGACTGAGATGGTAGAGCAACATTAAATCATGTTACTGGTTCGAATGTAGGTGTATGTGTACTTAAAGTCTCGACATACACACATGTTGAGACTTTAGTAATTACACTGTAAGTACACATACACCTACATTTAAACCAATAATGCCTTCAACACAAATCTACCATCTCTCAGAGTCTCAGTGGCTAGAGCAACTGGCTAACAATCATGAAATGACTGGTTCAATCCCTTCAAAACTAATTTTCTGAGATATTAGCTTGATATCACGTTTACCACCATACAAAATCACATACTACAAACTACCATTAAAAAGCATTATAACACAGACACAGTGGGAAATATTTTTATTTACTTACTTATCTCCAATGGTGTCATCACCAAGATTTAGCATGAGGTTATTAACATCAAGATATACTTTATTTCTGGCATGAGCAACCTAAAAAAACAATAAATGACCAAGAACTAAGAACTACTGGTAATGGTTTTTTAATGCTCTATGTATACATGAAATGTGGAAAGAAATCATACTATATTTGCAATTTTTCTTGCTGCAAGAATTTTTCGCAGTTTCAAATATCCGGGGTTGTCTTGTAAGGCATCACCAAGCTGTAACAGTTGTTAAAGAAGTTGAAAACATCTTGATCCTGTTTTTAATTAATATACATCATTAAAATCTAGTTGATTTTCTTTGATGTACAGCATGTTATATAAAGCTGAAACACTCAGTCAGAATAAATAATTAGATTAAACTTGCAAAGAAATCTTGCAAAACCTCCATTGGAAATCTCTAAAGTAAATACCGATAAAATCTTATTGGAAAACTTCCTTAACTATATTTTAAATACAGTAAATTATAAACCTCAAACTTGGGTTTTAAGTCTGAATTTGTCTCCCTGAGCCCTTGGGTTTATAACTGACTTATAAACCTTCTTCTCGGTTTATAACCTATACATATTATTTGTATATTATATACCAAAAATGGCAAACATATCAAAAATATTTCAGTACCAACCATCAAGAGTAGTTTAAGTTACCTATACTGTATAAATGAGGATCAGTTATGTTTCTGACATCACAAAGACAACATGGCTTTATGAATAGTAGGGAAACTATTCACCAACATTGCTTGTCAGGGGCAAAATACATCATCATTTTCCTCAACTATTTCAAATCAATATTACAAAAGGATACAAGTTTTGCTGCTTTGGCTTCTCCCTCAGCTTGAACAATTTTTTGTTGTTTTTCTTGAGCTGCTCTCTCAACTAAAAAGGCAGCTCTCTGCGCCTCCTGTTGGGCTGTAAGATAATTGGAGAAGGTATAAATAAATCAACAACACTCGATAACAATGTTCCCTACCTGAAAACTTTTTACAATCCACTACATTGTCTGCCATTATTATATGCCATTGTTTCATGTTTTAAGCAAATTGAAAGGTATCTATTTTACTTGCACTGGTAACAGTTACATCATGTATCACCAAACCATATATTTCAGAAGTGTTTTTATGATATATGCTGTTTGCAATAACATTGTTCAAATTTGTTTAATAAACTCAGCAATGCTTAACTTCAGTCCAGTATTCCTTCAATGTTTCATTGAGTTGCCATGTACAAAATAGTTACCCTATCTATTAGTGGGTAAACATTATCTATCCAGATAATGTTTACCCACTAATACAAATCATACATCTGCACTAGACTAGTAGTAATACATTTATATATAGTGAATAATATATAACAGCAATGTTGATATATCAAGAGTTCACATGCAATGACACAAATTGCGTCAACTTCTAGAATTGCTTGAGTATTAATGAATAAAGATTAGATTTATCAATATCTACTTTACAGTACTAAAAAATTCCTGAGAATCACTGGCTTATCACTATCACTGTTTTCTCTCAAGGCTGTAAAAAGTGTTGTTGTTTGAAATAATGTCAAGTACAAAATTCTTTTAGCTTTAAGTTATGTATAATGAGCATATCTTTGTTATTTCTTCAAAGGATCAGTTATGTAGTTGACATCAATAAGACAAGATGGTTTATTAAACAGCAGGCAAACTGTTTACCAAACTTGCTTATCAGGCACAAATTACATCATCACTTCCTTACACAATTTCTCTCATATAAACATGAGTTGTTACTCACCAACTTGTTTGGCCTCTACGGCTGCAGCATATTCTTTTCCAAAACTTAAATCAGTCTAAATAAAAATACAATGTTTACGGCTTCAAATCCATTGAATAATAAGCAGTGTTGTATTAACTACAAAAGCATTGCCTGAGAAACAGCAAATCTGCCAACACATATTAACCAATGTGCTGAATGCCCACATAATAGATCTTACTCTGGCTAATGCCAGAAGATTTTACTTGCCCAAGGAAAAAACCCTGCAAGCAAAGTGACCATTTGTGCATCGGTTAACAGTCTGTCAGTCATTTTTGGTCTATAATAGAAATTTCCAGACAAGTTTTGACTTGCATCTGATAATCACAGAGCAGTGATTCAAACAGGAAACCCAAATGCCAGTGAATGAAAAACTTTTACATGGATTACCAGGAGACTACATTTTAACCTACTCTTTGCAAGTTGTTTTCCTTTGACATGCCACTATGTAGAAAGGGCACAGCAAAGAAAATTTAGATAGCATACAAGTAAAACTAGTTTGGGTAAGTGTAAATCAAAAGCTTATAATACTTACAATTGAGACATCATCAAGAATAATATTGAAATCTTTTGCTCTTTCCGTTAGTTCCCTTCTGATTAATAAACTGACCTAAAACCAGTTAGTACTCATTAGGAAAAAATAGTCAAACATTGTGGTAATGCTGAGAATATTCATGGCAAATTCTATATTAACTTGTATTTGTAATTATACATGAAATATTATCTGAATGAAAAAGACATGTACTGTATGAAAAGTGAACAAAGAAGATTTAACCCTTTATAGCCCAGACTTTCCACATGGACAAGTAAAATCGTCTGGTGTTAGACAGAGTAAAATACCAAAGGTGGCCAATGGGCTATACAGGGTTAATAAGATAGTCTTTAACCCTTTATAGCCCAAACTTTCCACACGGACAAGTAAAATTGTCTGGCGTTAGAGTAAAATACCAAAGGTGGCCAACGGGCTATAAAGGGTTAAACAAAACAGTAAACCCTAGCATTAAGGTGGATGACTATTATATAGTATTTCTACAAAACAATTATTTTGTTTACCTCTTGTCTCATTGTGATTAACTGTGAGGCATTAAATTGAGCAACAACACTTTTTAACACCTAAAAAAAGTGAGGCGAGATCATTTGAAACTTGTTTTATCTTTGAAAGTCAACTCCATGTCTAAAACAACTACCGGTACATAATAAATTGAAACTACTGTTATTCTTGCTTTCAAGTGCACATAGACTAAACAATAGATACCTCATTCATAATAGATGGTAATACTCTTTCATCATAATCCAGACCTAATTTTTGGTACATTTTGGGTAATTGACTTGAAACAGGCCGAGCCAACACACGAAGTCCAATATTAACCATTTGTAGATCTATTAAAAAAGCAAACTCGTTTAATCCATTATGCCAGGTGAATTTCCATATTTACAGGAGAGTCCTAAACATTAACTATTTCACATCTGGATCTCTTCACTTAACAAGTACAATTGTCTGGTGTTAGACAGGGTAAAACACTAAAGGAGGGAGTTATAGGTGGTAGAATTGAGAAAGAGTTAAGAAAGAGATACAGAGGTAGATAGACTCAGTGAACTCTTTCACTTCTGGAGCTCTTCACTTGATAAGTATAATCGTCTGGTGTTAGACAAAGTAAGATACTAAAGGAGACAGTTTAGGGCAGCACAGCACAGCAAAGAAAGAGTTTATATGCAAAACTACAGGCTAGATATAACGCAATGCTTCTATTTAGTGTTTTAAAGGGTTAATTATAGAGCTGAATTCAATAAGATAAGATGGCTAAGTAAATAGCAAGCAAACTGTTTACAGGTCTTGCTTGTCAGGTTGCAGAATTAACACTACTGGTTAAAGATATTGTTTACCTTTGCTCCCAGTAAGTGATGTAATTCTTCTTGGTCTTGACCTAATATCATATATTATTGGATATTGAAACCAAGGAATTCTGAGAAATAAAATAATTCATCAGTGTAAATTAATAAGCATTATTATTATTATGCCTTGTAATGTGGATTTGAACATTGATTACTAACATGCAGATCTATACTTTCCTGTATATTAACACAATCCTGGAAACACAGTGCTATTTCTGAGCAGCACTATAACATAAACATCAAACTTATACTAAAATTTAACCCTTAAACGACGGATTGGGGTTGTATACGAGTAACGACCCCATCTGTGCATTGCATAAACAATACGACAAAAGCTAAAACAAAAGCAAAAACAAAGAATGACAACAAACAAAAGGAAAAAATTCAGTCGTTAAAGCATATCTATCAATTAAAGAACTCAAATAATTGTACCTGTTCAATAAAACATTAAGTAGAAGTTAATTGAGATCCAACAAGTTATTACAAAACTGCAAGTTTTATACCCTTAACATGCTGCCTAATCTTTACCAAATCCATTTCTTAAATTAGATACTCAATCCTCTATTATTCAATCTGTATATTTTGACACAAAATCACTCTGCGTTCCTAAATTTTGTGACTACAGGTATGCACTATATTATTTAATAATGCAATGTATATCAAAAAACAATTACCTGAAGTGTAAACCTTCCGAATATATATCACCCTGTATTCCACCAATTCGACTGAAAATAATGGCTCGTTGCCCACCTTCAACTAAAATAATTGAAGTTTTTATAATCACACTACACAGGTTTGCTACATGATACAGAAATATCATAACTAGATGAAAATGAGGTGGAGGATATCAAAGCCTGAGATGAAATTCTGGATTTCAATTTTGTGAGAGTGATTCAGGCAGGCATTTTAGTTTTTGGGTCCCAGACCCTATTATGTTTGTTAAAATTTGATAGTGCTGCAGGATATTGATGAACAAGATGAACAACATATTGAAGTATCAGACATTAAGAAGTCAATTTCAGCGGGGGACAAAAAGTTAAACAGGGAAGGTCATTGCAATCCAAAATTATAATAGCAAACCGCTTTTTGACAATAATTCAAACCCTGGGACAGTTGGTTATTGAGAATATAGATCTAAAATTTGTGATTATAGACACAGTAGATTCAAAGAGATTTTGATTTTACCTAAATTTTAATATAGAGAATCGAGCCATTTGACCGACAGTCTTTAATGCATCAAAATGTCTATAACGCAAAAGGTCTATAACACAAAACGTGTGGCTCAACTGCCTGACCAATGGGTATGCGAATTTCTGCTGACCGTTTGTGATCGGTTATAAAACTGAGACTGAGAATCCACGTATCCACTAAAATATATAGCTACCAATATATATCAATCTCACCGCATATCCGCGTATCCAGTGAAACAGTAGCTAGACGATACGATATTATTAGTGGAGGGGTATTCTGCAATTTAGCCGAGATAAACAAGCATGAAATTGGTGTAGAATCACTGGCTAACCTCTGCATTGTATACCCTGAGAGCAGGGCTGTAAGACAAGTAATATTATTATCTTCTAATGAACACATCTTTTTCTTCAAAGGATCAGTTATGTAGTTGACATCAATAAAACAAGATGGTTTATCAAACAGCAGGCAAACCGTTTACCAACCTTGCTTATCAGGCGCAAATTACATCATCATTTCCTTTATAACTTTGGTTGAATTTTTAACATATAAAACCTAGACACGCACACAACCACTTATTTTAGTTGGAATTACTTTGGTTTAAACTACTAATTAGAAGGGTCAAATTCCTTTTTGCTGCCATTGTTTGACTCTGAACTCAATAATTATAAATGAATAATTATATCAAAAACGTAACTTCATTAAAATATAAATATTACGACTACCGTATTAAAATATGTGAAAACCATTAAAATGTGTGAAAAACGGACATTCAGTATTATGTTAATACAAAAACCTCTGCTCTTTATGCAGAAAGAGATCTATACATCATATCAATGTGACCAGGATATACTTAAGTTCGGTGCTCAAAAACTACGAAATACAGGTCATTAAAGACAACTCACCCGTATATAAGGATTCTTTAATACCATACCCAATAGCTGCAGCACCAACTAAAAGTTTAAAACCCAAACCAACCCCACGAGGAGCGCTTCCCATCCGACCAGCAAACTCCTTGATTTTATCCGCCATGATGAAATACTTGTTCACGTGGTACGACTTGCGACGACACTTGACGATCGTAATACGAGTGTACAACGACAATTTAAATCGAACAGGCGACCTGACTGCAGGCTTATATGTACCTAAATTCTAAAAATAAATACCTCTTGTCGAAAAATAACAAGATACCAAAGTACTTTCGTCAGTCAACTGAAAAAGAAAAACAGACACTCGACTATTTAACATCTCGGACAATTTGGTATTAACCTCGTACCAGACTCTCTCCTGGGCGCTACCACAGAGGGCCATTCAGTGGTACAATGTGTCCCAGCATTTTTATGCAAAAATATTCAGTCTACGAGCTAGGCAGCCAGTTCAGCGCGCTTAATGACCGGAGTATAGCCAAATGCGTAATGCCATTTGCGCGGGGACAAAAACTTCAAAGACTGGCATCGGCAAATAGATATTTTGCTCAGCCCCGTCCAATAAATGATGAATACTTGATTTTGTCTAACGCCAGACGACTCGACGACCTTCTCGCTAAACTATTTAATGTTTTTGTCACCTTTACAAAGCTCGCCACGTTTTACTGCTACGTCATAACTTACTTCGTAGTTACCATAGAGATCATCACTATGGTAACTACAATAAAATTGGCAGGAAATTATCACCTGATCGATACTTTTATTGCTGTTTTCATTACATTGCGTTTTCATTATATTATATAAAAACGAATTATTTACAAAAAATGTAATCAGTTATCAACAATGTCGTTCTGGTCATTTTTAAAAATTAAAAGCACCGAACTGTTCATAAAACTAAAATATTCAAAAATATATTAATTTTCTAAATGAAATTACATTACATGTCCGACGAATCGTTGCGATCGTATCAATTTACAAAAATTGTGAATATTTGTAAAAGTTGATTGTCATATTTTTTAAAAGCATCACTTCTATTTGGTCGGGACAGTCAGAAAAGGGTCGTGTTTGGTGATGAGATATTCTTGGTAACTATATGGTTTCATTGTTTCTACATGAATTGTCTTGAACATGGATGGATTGGTCAGTTTGAACATGGTATAGCTTACCAGTTTCCACATGGTTGAGCTAGTCAGTTTGGACAAGATTTAGCTGACCAGCTTGTACATGGTTGAGCTGACCAGCTTGAACACGGTTAAGGTGACACCACTGCAACCATAGCGACCAATAAAAACTGAATTGCACATGGTTAAATGTGCAAGTTGATATTTAATAAATTTCTTTCTGAGGTAAATTGTACCAAAATAAATTATAAAGCTGAACAAAACCATCTATTCTTTCTTCTCTGGTCAAGTACCACTTCGCTTAGGATTAACAGTGATCAGCAGTGACCAGGAGGGATTAGGAGGGATCAGCAGTGACCAACAGTGGTGAGCACAGCACCGTAAGATCTTTCAAGCAATTCTCAAAAAATTCTGACATATTTTACATTTTAAAAAGTTTAGAAGAATTGCTATGTAAAATGAACATCACGTTAAGTGAATGAAATAAAGGAAAGAATGAAAAAAGTAAATATGTAAAAAGAAAAAGAAAAAGAATGATAAAAAATAAAGGAAAGACAAGGAAAGGGGAGAAGTGGTCAACGAGAAAAGGAAAAAGGAAAGGATAAATGAATTAATGAAATATAAAAAGGAAGGAAGAAAAAATAAATAGATTAAATAAATGAAAGAAAAAACGAAATAAAGAAAGAAAAGAATAAATAACGAAAAGAAGTAAAAGAGAAAAAACAGGTTTACCCACAAAATTGCACCAGTATTACAAAGCTTCAAATACTGCGAATGTAACTAATTCAGTTGGCAGCGAGTCAAATTTAAGCTCAAATTTAATAATGGACTTTCACATCAATTTGACAGTGAGGCAAATCTATGGCAACAAGGGTAACAGAGTAATACGATCCTTGTAACTCTAAAGAGAGTAACAAGATTCGACATGTGTTTAAATATTAAAACTCCTGCGAAAATTTGTTATTAAAGTTAGGATACGTTTGCATCGTTGTCAAATTCATGAGCCAGTCACTTATGTAGTTTATTATTTAAAAGTTCACCATAGATTTGCTCCATTGCCAAATACGGTGTATTCGCGGCACAGCAATATGAAGCCAGCGCAAATTCCTGTGCAAATCTATTTTTTCGGCACGTCATTTTAGACAACAATTAATCGTAGCTTTCTTATTTCTTGATGTTATCTTTTCCTTTTATCAAGAAAAGCTGTTGACGCAGCTAAAAGTCGATATCTTTGATGAAGATTTCTCGCTCGAACATGCTCGTTACGTATTTCTTCCGTATGATTAGCTGGAAACCAACCACACACACCATCTCGTAACCTTTCACCTTCGTACCAGCCTGGCAAAGGAAATCAGCCATAATGTTTCGAGAACGTTTAAAAAATAACTAGCTCGTTTGGTAGTTTTAACGTGTTGTTGATGTTTGGCTAATGAAGTAATTTTTGACAACAAAATAGTTTTGGCATGTCTAATAGGAAGACTTGTCTTCTTTGATAGTTCCTATCGTCTCAAAATGTTTCTTAGTGGTGTGAACAAACCAGGTTAGTTAAATACTATCTTATTAACCCTTTAGGACCAATTAGCAACTTTTGTGTCTTACTCTGTCTAACGTCAGATTTTTCTTGTCAACGGGGAAAGCCTGGGCTGTAAAGGGTTAATAAGTGATAGATTAGATTTGGCTCAAACTGTTTCAAATGATACGAGTTTTCAAAGTGGGAATTGACAACAAATTGCCGTAATTTGATGTTGCATTTCGTATATTGCCTTTCGTATAGTGCACCTTTTTGTAGTTCAATACTTTTCTTACCGTCAGGTAATTTTCTTAAAACGTTGACAACATCACCAGAAACTAAACTCAGTTCGTCAGATTGTTTAGCTTGATAATTATGAAGAGCATGAACTTGAGGACAATCTAAAAAGAAGAGAAGCAAAATTTGGAATTTGCTTTGTTGAAACGTTGTTGCTTTTTATCAGAACTGTTGGAAATAATTAGCGCTTATCACTAGTTCTCCTTTTTGGTCAGGGCAACAGTACATATGGCTACAGTACTGGCCACCTGACAACCCTTTCCTGACTTTTTAACCAAGGAACTAGAGTTCAGATAAGCTCTTCTGTGAGTCAAAGAGTTTTTTTAGCATCTCCATTTTTTCCTTCTCAAAAATCAATACCTCGTGAAGCAATATTAACACTAAAAAGCCACATCGTGTGAAGGATCAATGAACTATAGATGTATAAGAAAGATTTAATAAGCCCTCTCACCCCAACTTCCATAAATCTTTTCATCATCGCCTTCTGGTTCAGGTGGCTCAAACGCATCTCTCCATCTTGTCAAGTCAGTTCTTAAAACAAAAAATAGTCTGATAAAGAAAAATGAAGGCTAACATAACATGACGTCATGGAGAATAGCTTAATATGACGTCATTATCCGTGACGCTACATTACGTCATTACATTCGACGTAACCTCACGTCACTTACTGTGATGCAGTATATGGCTATCTGTGACCTAACGTGACGTCACAAATTATGACGCGATATGACGCGATTCGCTCTTTAACACTTATCCCACGATCCCAACGCGTATATGAGCGGACTGGGGGATTAAGGCTCTTTTTCACTCATCGCAAAATCAACACGCAAGCTCGCTGCGAGTGCTTGCATCTAATTAAAATAAACTGTCAAGTATTGTGAGAGCCTTTCAAAGACTTACTCGTTGTCAGCTTTTACGTTTAATTCCTTTGTTTTCTTGGCGTGATTTTCAAGAAATACCAAAATAAACGAATTTTTGGTATTTGACTTTGAGTCCTGGACGCGAATCATGTTTCGACTGGCGAAGTCGATGACGTTATACATTGTTTCACTGTGAAAATAGGGAAGGAAATGTTGTGAGCTTTTTTCGAATATATTATAAAATAAAAGATGGATCAACTAATGTAATATGGCGTAAATTGGAAAATGTGAGAGAGTGCGTGTATGAGCGCGTGCGTGTGCCTGTGTGTATGTGTGCGCGTGTATATGTGTGCGCGTGTGTATGTGTGTGTGTGTATGTCATTCCCGAACCTCGAGCATAATCCTCGATCGCGTCCAACGCTAGCTAATTTACCCCCCTTTTGTTCCTTAGTGTCCAATTTACCCCCAATGGTTCGGCAGTTCTTGACATTAAGTTTGAAATCAACTCACCTTTTCTTCTTAGTAACAACAAGAAGATCATTAAAGAGAAACAAGAAGATATTTTTCACACGATATTTCCTAAACTTTCTATGTAAAGTACTTGATATCGTTGACTTCATATCAAACTCTAGAAGCTGCAGTGGTCCACGACGTAAAAGCCAGCGGTCTTTTGTCACTAACTCAATCGGCTAAAAATATTTGACAAATGATAATAAATAATCCCTTACAGAAATTACACATATAATTCCATATATGAAATTATATATGGAATTGGAACATTTTCATACATGAAACACTCATTTCATATATGAAATCAAACCATTAACCTAAATCAAAATCATTAAACTAAATTTTCATATATGAAAACTAAATTTCATATATGAAATTTTTATTTCATATAGGGAATTTGAACAGTTTATAACTTCTTAATAGCACAATACTAATCAAACATTTGAAATAAACGATACAATTTTTTATTGCAGACATGTTTCGACCTTGTCATAATACCATTATCAGTACAAATGAGAACTATAAACTAATTAACACTACATATATCCTGTTAATTAGTTTATAGTTCTCATTTGTACTGATGATGGCATTATGACAATGTCGGAACATGTCTGCAATAGAAAATTTTATCGTTTATTTCAAATGTTGGAACAGTTTAATATAATATATAATAAACATATATCTAATATTCATATATGAAATTATATGCGAAATTCTTGGTTTTTAGGGATTATTTAGGGATTATTAGGGAAAATGCTGTGATATTTTTAAATTATCAAGACCGAAGTGATCAACTCAACCTTGATATATGATTAATACGAAGCCAAGTGGATTAGGTGAAATATAACTCGAAATTATTTGATCATTAAGAATATTTCGGAGGATCCCCAAAGCAGAGGGTATGTAACTAAAAATACTTTTGAGCCTTTAGGGAACTGGTTATCTCGCGTGGTACTACGTTGAAATCGTATCCCATATCAGACCATATATCGCACGCAACATCTCCTACGTTACATCCTAGATCACATTCTACGTCACATTCTACGTCACACCCTAGGTCACATCTTACGTCACACCCGAAGTCACACCGGACGTAGGTCACATCTTACGTCACACCCGAAGTCACACCGGACGTCACGTCACACCCGACGTCACATCCTACGTCACATCCCACGTCACATCCTACGTCACATCCTACGTCATATTTTATGCCATTCTTATAGAGTAGATCAATATTTAACGCAACTTCTCCATTGAATTAATACACATATTCTCCATTGTACAAGACACACGCCATGTTGTCGTTGTTGGATGTTACAATATCACAGACGTGATCAAAAGCTATCCATTCCCTACACAACATAAGGTTCACACTGATGACGTCATTTCATACTTACTTGAATTTTCAAAAATATAATTAATTTTTCGATTTGTAACATCTCTTCATATCTTTCTTCCTTTCTTGCTCCTTCGTTGCATTTATAAACAACCTGAAGTATACACAAGACATAACTAAGGCAAGGGCGGATTTTTCATATTTTTGTTTGGAGGGCTGGCTAAGTCTCTAGAAAGTGGTACTGTAAATTTTGTAACTTGAAAAATCAACCTGCAAGATAGGTGGTCACTTGTGCCATTTAGAGAGGCATGAAACAGGTTCAGTAAATAGAATACATAAATTGAGCGGGGGTATAATTTTATCAGAAGTGCCAAGCATCTCTGGAGCAGTGAGCTTGATACTTATTGTAGTACGTCATTTCCAATCCCTCTGTTCGGTCTCGCACGTAGCAAATTGTGCAAAAGACCGAGCAAAGAGACTGGAAATGACGTACTACAATGATAAAAACTGGCGTCAGTTTTCGGCAATGCGAAAGTCCGAAAGATCTCCCTCCAGTTATATAAATCGAGCTCACTGCTCTGGGGTTTCAAAACATTTGAGCGTGCCCTCCCCGGAACTTCGCTGTTATTATATATGGTTTTTGCTATTTAAAAACGCAGTAACGTTTGGGCACCCTGTACTACCTCAATCTACTTCAGTCACTTAACTCCGTAGGAATTATTATAAAAGCAAAGAAAAACATTCTAAGGAAAGTTAAACTTACTTGGTTAACTGCCTTCAGGGCTGAATCGGTTTTATAAAAGCTTTCATGGCCAGGTTCACAACGACGAATAATTGCCTGAACAAAAAATAATGTATCTAAAATATGATAAATTATGATAATACAAATAAATGTCCTCAAATGAAAGGTTTTCTAGTTTAATATTAGTTGACAGCTGAGTTACACACGCACGCACAAATGCATGAAAACGCGCACACACGCACGCACACATGCATAAACACGCGTAAGGCACGCCTGCCCGTACACACACAGACACACGCAGGCACAAGCAAATGCATGCACACGCAAATACACACACTCACGCACATACATGTGTGTCACACACACGCACATACACACACACACACACACGCACATACACACACACACACACACACACGCACACACACACACACACGCACACACACACACGCACACACACACACACACACACGCACACACGCACACACACACGCACGCATACACGCACACACACACACACACACACACACGCACACACGCACACACACACACACACGCACGCACGCACGCACGCATACAC
>JAOBAZ010292048.1:0-14238 GCA_026546875.1 Pteroeides caledonicum
ATTCTGTTTGGACTGTCATGCCAAGGTTATAAATTACAATTACAGGGTTATAGGGTTGTAAATATAAATATAATAAATTACATGGTTATAAATTCTTAAGGATTGTCATACCACACTATTTGATTTAAAACTATGGCCTAGCAAGCTCACTAATTTGGAAAGGACAATATTCATGTATTTGTGTATGCCAAACATAACTTAGAACTATGTCTAATCCCAAAGCTTTTGCACTAATGCACCAACAAATTTTTGGAACCAACAATGAATATAGTGTATCTGACATGAAGTGCTTGAAATGCATATTGGCAGACAGGTCGACAGGCACATACAGACACACATAGCTAAACAAATGGTCTTATAAGTAAGAGTGGTCTATTTAATTCATTATTCTATGCATTAGCATAACTAAGCTCTGATCCCTTCGACTGTATTTGTCATTTCTAAGAGTGTCTTCCAATATAGTTGCTTTCTAATGTCAGTGCATCTAATGAACATGATTACATTCAGTGTTTGCATTTTGGTCAGAGATATAGAGAGAATGATTTATTCAAAATTGGACAGATGGATAGACAGATGGACAGACGGATGGACATACAGACAGACATAAAGACAGACATACAGACTGAGTTTGGTGACCTTGTTTTGATTGCATTCAATTTGCACAGAATTTTTTTTAATTCCTTATTGATTAATAGCTACAATCGGCAAAAATACTTGTGGACAGTGCTCATGCTAACTGCTTTATGCAATATTTCCCTTGCTGCTCTCCTTGCAATGACAGTTTCCCACACACACCCCATTCATTGTTATTTATTTGGACTGTTTAATGTTAGGGAATGCATTGGAGATCTCAGAATATTGTGCTGGGGGTGCATCACAACAGAGGAACAGGCATGTGTTGTGGATTGTAGATGACAAAATGTTTTTTATCCAAAAGGTTGTCTGATTAAAGCACCAAACTCATTTGCAAAACAAACATATGTAACCATATGTAAAAAATATTGTAACCATATTTTGTTGTCATGGCAACTGTTTAGCCAGAAAATAATCTTCAAGATGCTGGCATGACCAAGCTAAATTTGATAAACTTTTGATGCGATTTTCAAATACCAAAATCCAAACCTTTACAAGCTCTTGATTTAGTGACACCGTATTTCTTGAGTGTAGGGCACTGAGTGAGATGGGCGTTCCCCTTTAAATCCATCCTGCAACCATTTGCGAAACCCCATGTGAGAAAGAGGGAGGATGCCCCAGTTGTTCCATAGTTAATCACTTAATTATTCATCAATTGTTTAATTATGATACTTAATTATAGTTAATTATGCATTCAAAGTTTAATATTTCGTACATTTTCGCTGGACTGTTTTTGCCTGGATAAAGTTGGAGGACGCCTGAGTTGTTCCATAGTTAATCACTTAATTATTCATTAATTATTTACTTATGATACTTCATTATAATTAATTATGCAATCAAAGTTTAATATTTCGTACATTTTCACTTGACTGTTTTGGCCTGGACAAAGTGTGCGGGCAATAGCTAATTACTTCATGCCGTCCGTTGTTTTAATACTTACAATTTAAAATCATTAATAAAACGTTTTATGTGCCGGTGATTGTATATGCGTCCTCCCCTGTGCCAAAAGTGGAAGACCTATCTCCGCTGCGCCCCATTGACTCAAGGCACTTTTCCTCAACTAACAAGATTAGCGACTTGTGCAAATGGCGCAGCTTTTCTTACCATTGTTGTATAGAATAATTTAATGGACATTGGCAATATACTTTTTATGGTCCGAAATGAAAGCCCTCTTAAAACTATTTACTAAGTTACTTTACCGATTTCTCGTATCTCCCTTTGTTCTCGAGATATTTCACTTCAAAGATGGCTAAACGTTGTGGACGACCACCATCATGAAGCTTACCGTAATTAGCTTCGGTTTTGGTGGCGTCACGTTTGTAACCGTGAAGTGAAGCCGTAAAGAAACTCTTCCTGTACGTGTGTCTGTGTTTAGAGGCTAACCGGTCGTTTTGCCAACCTGTCAGTTCACCAAAATCTTCAGTCGTTTCGCCAACGCCTGTTCGCCAACGTCTTTGGTCGTTTCGCCAACGCCTGTTCGCCAACGTCTTTGGTCGTTTCGCCAACGTCTCCCTCGAGATTTCGCCAATACAATTATTCAAAATCACTTCCTGGTCTTAAGCGTGAGCTCCAGACAGTTGATAACATCATTGACACTAAATTTCTTCTTGCCATTACTGAAGGTCGCCAGTTATCGATTGATGATCGAAAACTTTTTGTGTTGCCTCCACGATTACGGGGGGGCGGTCTTGGCATACCTATTTTGGTTGATTTGTGCTCAATTTAGAACGAAAATTCTCGGAGGGTATGTCAAGATCTTACATCGTCGTATATCAGGACAGCGTGAAGCCTGTTTCAGAAGTCAATTGGAGGAGTTACACCAACGCATGACTAGGGAACAGATCCGCGCAAATGACGTCGCCCAGCTAAAAGGCTCGTCCATCTGGCTCACCGCTTTACCGCTGGTAGAAGAGGGGTACGGTAGTACGTACTTAGTAAGCGGGAGTTCTTTGACGCCATCTACCTACGTTATCGTTGGCAGTTGAAGCGCTAACTCACTGTGCCTGCGGCAAGCTCTTCACACGCACTGTCATGTTTGAAAGGAGGTGTCATACACCGTCGTCATGATGAAATCTGCGACCTTTTGGCAGCCACCATTGACGAAGTGGCCCACGACGTCTCGACTGTGAACACCATCGTCTGGTGAAATTCTACCACCTAGGCCAACACCGCTGATAAAGCAGCGCGAGGTTTTTGGCAGAGATGCGAAAAGGCATTCTTTGATGTCAGGGTTTTCAATCCACACGCATCGACACATCGAAGCCAAAGTCTCATCAGCACTTTTAACAACCACAAGAAGGAGAAGAAACATTATTACAACGAGAGAGTGGTCTGAGTTGAACACGGCTCTTTCACCCCAGTGGTTTTCAGTGCCTTTGGCGGCTGTTGCCGAAAAACGCAACACTTTCTGTCTGGCTGACAAGATCGCGACCACGAGACACATGAGGCATGGCGCAGTGATGTCTTGCGAAAATGCCAAATGAATTTTGTTTGCTCTAATCCGAGCGCAAGCTCTGTGTATACCTGGTTGTCGTTCGTGGAAGTACTCCAGAGCTGCAGTTGTGGCTGACATTGCTCTTTCTGAGCAAATGTCAAAATTTTAAATATGTCGAAATTCAAATATATAACACTACAATTAATTAATTAATTAATTCATTCATTCATTAATTAATCTCTATACAAGAGAGTTCGGACATCTATTGTTATCAAATTCGATGAGTTTACTCGTTTTGTGATCAAAATGGCGATCATGTATTGTTTTGCTATTGTATTCCGAGGGCTCTGGTTAAATGTAGTCCCGCTTCGGTCTGCACCATGCATCTTATTTAAGAGGCCGAGCACTAGTGCGATCCAGTGACCTCAAAATGTACTTTATATAACTGAAGGAAGATGTTTAGATTGCCGAGTGACGCCAATTTTATAATTGTAATACGTCATTTCCAGTCCTTGTCCTCGGTCTCGCACGTAGGAAACCATTGATATAGTCATAGACATAGCAGACATAGAATGCGGACTCGAGTCATAGCGGGCAATTTATGCGGGCCCAAAAATAAAAATCCAAGATGGCGGCTCAAGCGGGAAAAGCTCAAAGTACCGAAATAGATTTAGCCAGTCTATTCTGGGCTTTTATACGAATACATTTTCTTATCGACCTGTTAAAATTTATCAAAGCTGCGCATGATTGATGTTTCGGAAATATTTTGACAATGATTACTATCCTTTAACAAGCGTAAACGGCAAAATATATTACAGGGTTCGATAAACTTGAATTGTCGTAAATGTAAGCGTTTCTGGTAAAATTACCTTACATGCATTCCATTTTTTAAGGTTTATAACTGTCCGTATCTATCGCATGTATTTTTAATTGACAATTTTTTATAAGAATCAAATAAAATGATTTTTTATTGCCCTGGCGACTCATATTTGAGGTTGCCGTTACAATCCATCATTCACAATGTCAAACATTTTCTGTTCTTGTGACTGGGTAACCTTTTATGATAAATTTTAAAAATGTTTTACAGGTACTACTAGTGTCGAGGTTTTAATTACTTAAAAATTCAGCAAGAAAAATAACATGTTAAGTCAGCCTGGTTGATGGAAAGTAGACCTATTTCAACACATAAGGTAAATAAAACACTTTACTTGCCTTTGGCGAAAGGATAATGTCTAAAAATTTTGTAAAACACTTCAGAAGTTGTCCTTACGTGTTGATTTGCAGAAAAGGTTGTTTAAATAGAGAAAAATAGTTAAATTACGCTCCCGTCCGACACCTGTAAAGTTATATTTAACTTAAATACAACTTTACAGGTGTCGAACGGGAGATGTTAACTTTCGCTAAATAACACTTTTCTTGACTTGAAGTGGCGGAGCTGCTGTATTCTGCCAGAGACTTTCTAGGTGTGTTCATATCAGGTATTTGTTTATTGGAACAAGCAGCAGGAATGGCTTAATTTAAACAAGATATACAGTGTAGTATGCAGCAAACTGTGCAAGACCGAGCAAAGAGACTGGAAATGACGTACAACTATTATAAAAATTGGCGTCAGATTCCGGTAGTGCGAAAGTCCGCGAGATCTCACTCCAGTTACATAAATCGAGCTCACTGGTGCGATGGCGTCTTTATGTTGTCCGCGTTATTTTAGAGAAACAAAATATTTATATTGCCAACAAGCTTTGCCATATTTAAACCATCTCTTTGTTAAGAGAGATACAATAATGCATCAGTCAATGTAAATCCCCGCCCTCCCCCCAACCGGGGAGTGGCGGGGAATTTAGCGGGGGAAAAGGTCACTTTTGGTTTTAAATTTGTCCCCGATAACCGGGAACTTGGACGATATTTTCTCCTTTGGTGTCCTATGCGGGGGAAATGCGGAGATTGAAGTGCGAAAAATGTCTCTCACGTGTGGCTGTGTGTGGTTTTTGTGATTTTGTCAACAGCGGTCAAACTTGAGGTAAAACCACGAAGACTCAGATTCATTTTAATATATATGTATGAAAATTTTTCTCATGTTTGTGTATAATAAATAATAAATATTCATAGATGCCTTTGTGTGCATATTTTCTGATTTGATAATGCCACAATATATCATAAACTTGTATATATAAATTTGTATAAGTTCTATAAGTAATAATATTAATTCCCCTGATCCAATGACATGCAGGGACATTGGCTGATCTTCTTTTCACCGGGGGCGGGGACAATTTCTCACTTTTACCACCCCTCCAAGTCAAATGCGCTGCCACTCCCCGGTTGGGGGGAGTGGGGATTTACATTGACTGGTGCATAACTCTTTAAAGTAAGTAATTAAATCGTTTTAAGAGTTATTTTATTTGAGATGATGAAAAAATATATTGCTTGTGACTTTCGATATCTAACCACGTACTTGATTTTGTTTTCATTTTATATAGAAACGAGGTTGATGCTCAAATTCAAATGTTCATCGACCGTGTTGGGGAACGTCCTAATCATGTTGATGGTCATCAACATGTCCACGTTCTTCCTGGTATAACAGAGATCATCGCTGAACTAATGCATGTGTATTCTCTTAACCAAATACGCATTCCTTTTGAAAATGATCTCCCAGAATGGTTTGATTGGAATCGTGAATTCCTGAACACAGTTCTTCAACAATCAAAAGCAGCAGTGAATATTTATAACACATATGGTATAAGGTTAGACTTTAAACGACATTGGAAATATATTTTCAAATGAAACAGTTTTTAAAACTATTTAATAATATTTTTTACAGACTTGTTGTTTTGACTTGTAGTTTCTTCCTTTGTTATCGAGATATTTCACTTCGAATTCGGTAAAATTTGATAACGTTCGCCATCTTGAATATTCACGGAAGTGTTGTGACGACACAACCAGGGCCACGGATATTTTTTTATGTTAAAGACTGTATTGCAATGTGAGGTTTAAACATGATTGTTTGTTGCTTTGTCATTTGTTGTTTGTCTGGAGTCAGTTACACCAATTGCCCTCTTAACACAGTCACACAGGAAGAGTTTCTTTACGGTTTCCCTTGTTGTGACGTCACCAAAGCCGACGCGAATTAAGGTTCAAGATGGAGATCGTCTGCAACGTTTAACCAGCTTTGAAGTGAAATATCTTGAAAACTGAGGGAGAAACAATAAATATGCAAGGTAGGTTATTAAATAGTTTTAAGAGTTCTTTCACAAGTTTGGGACAAGAAAAAAATATATTACCAATGTCCTTTAAACATATGTTGTAGAATGTATGTAGAGCTCTCCACTTGACAAACAAAATCGCCTGGCTTTAGCCAAAGTAAAGTACTAAAAAGATATCCATAATGTCCTATTTTAAATAAGGAAGAATACCCAGAGCCCTCTACTAAGAGAGTTGACTCATTTATTGTTAACATGCAAATCCTTTGAATTTAGTCGATTTTGTATCTAATAATATACATACAAAAATTTCTCAATTCTGATTGGTTTAGAGCAGTGCAACTTATAGGAAATCCCAGTGACAAAAAAAGGAAATCCTTATGAAAATCAAAAAAAGGAAGTCTTTATGCAAATTAAATATGTTATGGTAAAAACGTTGAAACAGCTCTATTCTGACACGATTCGAAAACAACATGCGACTGTGCATGAATTTTGTTAATTGAATAACTTATTTATCATATAATGATGTAGCACGTGTCTCTTAATTTTTTATGCATATAATTCATAATTATAGCATGAATTCTCGTGCAAATTGGTAAACATGCACTCGTGAGTTTTTCAAAGACTTCAAATTGCACTCGTCCTTCGGACTAGTTCAATTTTGATAGTGTTTGAAAAACTCACTCGTGCATGTTTTTTCCAAATTGCACTCGAATCCATGCTATTGCTTATACAAAAATGCCGATCATCTATTGTTTTGCTAAGGTATTCCGCCATTTTCGTTCAAACATGAAAACAATAGATGCTCCAGCTCTTTCGTATATAGAGGGCTCTGAAAATAACAACTCCATTCAATCACTCAAACGTCTACGCAAGTTGCGTGTTCTCATTTTAGCCGACGTCATTGGCGTATCTAAGGCGTTGCGGAAAGCATGGGTTTTAGGCTGACACCGTCATGCTGATTTTTCGTCCGAAAAATGGCTGTACATTCTTTCTTAATTCTTATTTTCACTCGGACGAACGGCATAAGCATGTTTTTTCATTATAATAAACGACGTATCAAATTTTTGTTTTTTAGTGGACTTCCCCTTTAAAATTGATTGCATTCTTTCTAACACAACGAGATAACGCTACTAGTAGTCATTTGAAAGTTTATCAAATCACTGTTGCGATGAGAATTATCAACATACTCAAGTCCAGCACACTAACGGCGCATTTGAAAAATAGGTGTGCATTGCAGAGTTGCGCCGTTGCTTTTAGGTTTTTAAAATAACTTGACTTAAGCTCCTTTCAGCACCCAACGTTTTCCAAGTCGTATTAGAAATGTTTAAATTGTTCAAATAAGACTACAACCGAAGTTTATTTAAGCCGAATCTGTGGTTGAATTTAATGGTGTTGTGATGTCAAATAATACAGTAGATAATAGCCCAGTTGTTCCACTGGCTCAACACTTGCTAACTCTCCTGAAAAGGCTGCGGTAAATCAAACTTGCAAACAAGACCAGAAAACATTCGCACAATCTCGCACACAGTAGCGAAAAAACATACAAACTGCGGTCGCGACTTGTTACTTTAATATTATGTTAAAAAACTATAAACGTTCTTTTTGCATCCCATTTAACTGCCTTATTGGCCAAAGATGTTGAGATTTAAATGGTTGAACGCGCGGTATAATATATAGTCAATTTTTTCAACAATCGATTTTACACAAGCGGGAAATACTTTTAATATTACCGATGTCGATTGTCTACCGCTAAGGCAAATGTCGCCCCGATACCGACTATAGGTCAGTCGCTAGTTTTGCCCAATTGGACCTTGCAGCCGGTTAATAACATATAATATTATATCTCAACCGTAAGTTATCTAATCAGAAAGCTTAATTTGTACCACGTGAGTGGGTACTTAATCATGGACTTCCAACGAGTTTTCCGCGCATTAAGTCCTAAAAGTCGAATATCCCCCGCTGCAGCGGGATATTCGAGTTTGCGTGTACCACGCGTGGATGCCTCTCAGACGACTAGATCGAGACTGTCAATAATTTCAAAATGGAAGGAAAAGACGCCATGTTACGATGTGGTTGCTTTGTATAGACTTTGTTTCGATATAATATATAATTTATAGACCTTCCTCTCGGGGAATTCGATGAAATATTAATCCCTCAAAAAGGCGAAGGCCTCAGGATATATCTTTCCTGCGGAGTAATATTTCATTGAATTCCTCTCGCTCCAGGTCTATAAATGATAATTAACATTATACTTATAGTCGAGATAGTGCTTTTTCTGCAACTTGGTTGCGTTTCTCGGAATAACGTTGCACTATTCATCTCCTGCGGACCCGAAGAGAACGGCTGGGCGTTTTTGTTCGGTAACTGAAAAGCAAAATGTTCATTTAAACAAAACAGCAGTACCGAATAACACCAACAAAGCAAGAACATTTGTTTGGCAGGGCTCAGAAGTATATATATTTCATTTTTCAAACAATTTGATTGAAATGACTAAATTGTTGGGCTAGTTACGCTGCTGCTAAATGCCTCTCGTCACTGTCTTGTTTACAACATAGTCAGTAGAGTAGATGATAATATTGAATATAACTCATTGTCTATGTTATTGTCTAGGTTTTTTCAAGTTTGTGCACCTTTGTGGTCATGTGCCTATTGAATATTGAGTTCTTGGTTAATTGTCCTAAAATACAGTTGGCACGTGATGACGAAGGTGCACAGAGTTTGCATAAACCGGGATTGCCAAAGATAGTTAACAGTTGTTGAATGAGGTTGAGCTTGATACGAAGAATTATTGATTATTATGAAGTTTGTGTTTATGTTTGATAATTCTTTATACCATGCGAAAACTAAATTCAATAATTGTTTTATGGAAAAATTACGCGCAAGGTCAAAGAACGCAAAGGACAACAAACTATAACTATAACAAAATATTACAAAATTCAAGATGACCGACTCCTTCCCAAGTTGATGTCGTCATATTGTGATAATGTGAGATACGACTTTTTTGTCCACGTTGTACCTATAACGTGGAAGAAAAAGGTCGTATACCACGTTATGACGTCGGTCGTTGGACATGACGACTTCAAGCGTGGCTATTAGCCAATAAGAAGACACGAAATCTTTTAAATAAATAAATAATGAGTTTTATTGAATTCTTAACAAGCGTCCAGACCACCTGTTCTATTGACTATGTTTACAACTATACTGCTAATTTTTTAATGGAAGTAGGTCGTGTCTTGATGATCGCCTGACCGAAAAGGGGTGTATTGTATTCCTTGATTATGCATTTAATTTTTAAGGTTTCCAGATGTATTTATGGGACTTTCTTTGATGGGCGAGTACATGAGTGTGGATCGTATAATTAAAGCAGTTGACGCAGGGTTTACTCGACAAAGTGATGGTACGACGTTTTGTGAGTTTATGGTGCATCCTGGATATGCTTGTGTGAGTGGTGTTGGAGGATGTGGTGATGGTCCAGATCGATTTGCTTGTTCGCCAGAACGGGAACACGAGATGAACATCTTACAACAGTTAGATTTAAAGGCAGCATTGAAAGAAAGAGGAATAACATTGATTTCATAGACAAGGTTTAAAGTGGAGATGCAGCAAAATTTCACCTAAACATTTTATCATTGCATACTAAAGATGACCTAAAATGATGAACTAACACTTTTGTACAACTTTGTTATCTTGCCTTGTTTGGGAGTTATTCAGGTTTGTTTGATATGCAAATATCATACTTAGGACATCACATTGGATAATGAGTTTGTGCAAGAAGTACAGTTTTCGCTGCGAGCACTTGATGGAATTATACATAACGCTCACTTACTTTGTGTATGTGGCTTTGACTGGTAGCCATACGTATTCGTCTAAGAATAAAATTCGTTGGAAAGCCCCAATAACCTTGTAAAAACTCATTATGCAGTGTGTTGTCATAGCTAAGTATGATATTTGCGTATCTAACAAACTTGAATATCTCGCAAATGAAGCAAGGTATCAAAGTTGTATAAAAGTGGTAGTTTATCATTTTAGATAATCTTTAGTATGCAATCATAAAATGTTTAGGTGAAATTTCACTGCATTTCCACTTTAAACGAGTGGTTAACGAAGAAGACAAGTCGGCTTTAGAATAAAGATCTTTGTCAGCATACTCAAATGCAAGATTTGACAACTCCATGAAAGACTTTTTGCTAATAAGATATAATATATTCAATCAATCAATCAATCAATCGATCAATCAATCAATCAATCAATCAATCAATCAATCAATCAATCAATCAATCAATGTACCAGAAGAATGTTTGCACTAGTATATCTTGATCCTGGTACAATCCCGGCGGCTCTATTTTGTAGTTTTTTCCTTTTTTACTTAATGTTTCCCTAAGCCAATCCCAAGCAGCGCTACAGTAATCAAAATAAGGTTGTATTAATGCTTGATATACTTGGATTGCTATATTTTCAGGTATAATTGGTTTTATGTACCGGCTTATCACGTAAAACTTCCTGATTTGTGATCCTCATTCCCAAGTCAATTGATATCATTGGGTGACGTATGATGAAACTTTATCCTTGGGAGAATGTAATCACAGGGCGTCAAATTAGGAGAGCGAGGGGGACATTTGACGTTGTCCCCCATTTGAAGATGTAGCACTACAACTCGCCGTTAAAATGTACCCCAAAGCCTGTTGCATACCTCGATTAGTTGGTGTGCTCAGAAACTCAGAAACGGCGGTCATGTCGACATACATTTTGTAAATTGACTGCTAATTTACTCCTTCTAATTTGTTCACCTCCTAGTTATTGTCATTTAAAATAAATTTACTGGCAGACCAATGCTTTAAATTTATTAAATGATCCATCGATAATTAGAAAGTCAAATAGATAGGCTTTCAAATAGGTATAAACATGCAAACGTTTTTACTTTATTAGTTTCAGAATTAATGCGTTTTTTGAGACACCCTGAATACATGTAAAGAGAGAGCGAATGAGAGCATTCATGTTTTAATGTTTTATTAATAATGAATATTATAATTCGACATATAAAAATGGTGCAATTTATTAAAATTATGCAAATTGAATTCTTATCAGAACCTGTGAACGAAATTTTAAATAAATGAATAGTTTCTAGTTAAGCATAAATTCATGTGAAAAAGAGTGGCTTTTGAAAATATGGCCCCACTATTGCCATGCGTATTAAAATATTCTACAAAGTACGTGTGTCAGTGGTAGGAAATGCAGTGCATTGTGTGTAAATATAGTATTAACAAAACTGAATGTCCGAATTGCGTTACTTTCATTTATGAGGTGACGCAAATTGCAAGTTGCGTCAAGTGACGCAAATTTCAAGTACATATAAAACGCATGTTTTAGGTACACAAAACGCTCCTTATAACTTGGATGTAATGTCACAAGGACAGGGGCGAAACTTGAGCTCTAATTGTGGGAAGTGCATAATCCATCTTCTGCCCGAGGGATTTCTTTTCTAAGCAATTGTAAAAACAATCTCTTACCAAGGAAATCTGCCGGGTAGAACGCGAATATGTGAATGTGCACTCCGCAAGTTCTAGTTTCGCCGCTGCCCAAGGAACCCTCCGGTTTTTTACATTGTATATTCGCAGCCCCACTTCCTGGCAACATGAATTTCGTTCCGACTAGCCGGTAATTACAATATCTGAAGATCCATTTCATACATGTAAATAAATTTTCACAGATGGAGGAGTTGGAAGCGCTTTACATATGGAGGACATTTATATATAAAATAATATGTGAAGTATTTGTAAGGGTGGTACTGAATTAATAAAAATAGATTATAATTTAATTTGGCATAAGCAAGGGCGTTCTGGACTCTGATTTGCGGCTTTCCAAAATTGACGAAGAAAGCCAGTTGGAAGTGGGGATTTAAAGGCAAATGGTAACATTGCTTTTAATAAGAGAACCTCTAAAACTGTTTAATAGCTTCTTTTAAAGTTTTGTCATATCTCCCTTTTCGAGATAATTTTTTCAAAGTTTACACACCATGACCTCACGTCCGCCATCTTGGATCAAATTTCCAAACAATTAACACACACGTTGATGACGTTGCATGCTGTCTAAAGTGTAAAACTGCTTTTGCAGTAAGCAGGTTTGAGCTAAAAAATGTCTAAGAAAATCTTAATTTTTTCTTTTTGACGTCATATATATTTCGTCACATTTGCATGCATAATAATTATGACAACCCAAAATGGCGAACTTGAGGTCATGAAGAGCAAATTTTGAAGTATCTTAAAAACAAAGAGAGACATGACAAAATTGTAAAAAACGTTTAAAAGAAATACTTTTACATGTTCTGGCATTTAAGACAATGAAGAAATATGTTCCCATACCTCTTCATTGAATTTTAATTTTAAACAAGCAACAGACATTAGCACTGACATGGTTTGACAGCAAATTAAACGATGACCAGTATCTAAAACACTTCCTGTGTCAAGCGGGTTTAAAGGAAGTAATAGCATTTTATTCAGTTTTATAGTCTGGAAATTTAAAATTTTCCGACATGGAATGTTAAACTCAAAAAAGGCGGGAAAATTTATGTTTGTTGTCAGTTGGCCATCACAGAGACGCGAATTCCCAGGTATTGGTATTTGGAAAGGTAACACTACATGCGCTTTATTATTCTAGATATTAGAAAACAATTATATGTATTTAAGCTTAATACCAGTGTTATTAGCCAAGCAAAAGCGAGAAAACTTGTGTGAAATTGTATTAACACAGAAATACCTCATTCAGTTCTTGGCTGTCAGCTAATATGTTGCTGGTAAAATTGTTAATATAAGGTGTATCAAAAAAGCTGAACTGATTTGAAATCGCTCTTTCGCAAAAACCCTCTTGGTGTCATGTTTGGTAACATTCGTTCGCTACTTATAATGTAGAATAAGTAGAAAAATTCTCGATCACAAGTTTTGTAAACTAGGTGGGGAGTTTTTTCCAAAAAAGTAAAAATTGCTTGAAGTGTTAATCAGATTTTACTTTGTTGGAAACGACTACCCCTCGGTTTACACAATTTCTGTACGAAAATGGCTTGCTTTCCTTCACATCCTAAGTAGCCAAGTAAACAAACCGTGATCCGAGAAGCTGTTTTGCGAAATTGAATGAGAGCGGTTTTAAATCTGTTCAGTTTCTTCATACACCTTGTATTAAAAAAGTAAATGCAAATTGTGGATTAGTGCACAAGTATTCTCAATACAAACGTAGCAGTTATAATAAAAGAATTGTATTTAGTAAGTCGGGCCCATCTCCATCGCATTTTGATTCATTGGTTGGCCAGGAGGTGGTGGCGGATAAGCTGGTTGTTGCTGGAATGTTTGAACTGTTGTTGTTTGCACTTGACCAGCAGGTTGAGCTTGTTGAATGACCACCACACCTGGATTCTGTTTTAAGAAGAATGGTTGATGAGTTAGTTTTAGAGTGTGTAAAATTTTAGGCCTGATTTAACGGATCAAGCGGTTCGCATATTTAGACTTAACAGCTCACCGCGATGAAAGCTTTGATGAAAAGGCTGTAATGTTGCTGTTAGGAAGTCCAAACTTAATCGCAGCGTGATGTGTCATGCCGTGACACAATAGTGTAAACTCGAGAAAACGTCAGTCTCAATGATCTCTCTCGCCTTGGACCATTAGGTTGTTTTAATGTGACCGGTTTCGTGTACCAGACATGAATAATGACGTTCGGATAACTTGTTTAATTTTTGTTTAACGAACTTTACGTTCAGATAACTGTTTAATATTCGTTTAACGAGCTTTGCAGTAAGTTGAATAAACGATTCAAACGTTTAATTACCTCGGGTCGGTACGACACGACGGTATAAATCCGGCTCTCATTTTTTCCATTTCGTGTCGAGCCGCGTGCATAGTTGAAGAGCCTGCGGACCTCCTGTATAAGTCAGAACAACTTCCGTCAAGTCAGCAAGGTCGAAGTATTGGCCAAAGCAAAACCGTAATA
>JAOBAZ010292381.1:0-14224 GCA_026546875.1 Pteroeides caledonicum
ACACATTTGGCAGTTCACCACCTTTTTGCTGTTTGATTTTGTATTTTATACTGCTTACGCAGCACTCAAACTTTTTTTATATATATATATATATTTGTGTATATTGTTTTGTATATATTCGCTCTACCCCAACGGTATTGGGCGCTATTTGTCCATTTACCATTTCCCGTAACAAACCTGTTACAGACCCTTCTTAGTATACCTGTATATATATATATATAGATATAGATATAGATATAGATATAGATATAGAGAGAGATATAGATATAGAGAAAATTCACTTTAAAAATTATGTTTCAGACTGTTCTATTTCCGACCATCTATCTTTATTGGAAGAAGTACCAGGTAATGCTATTGGAGAAGGCTAAACAAGTCCAAGATGGTGTGGTTTTAGCAGGAGATGGTCGCCATGATAGCATGGGACATGCTGCTGCAAGTTTTGTGCATATACTATTTTCTGCTGCACACTTGGCACAATCATACACTTCAACCTTGTACAGGTGTGTAGCTGGATCTGAGTGGAATAATGGTCTTGTGCAGCCAGGATCAAAAATAATAAAGTAAATATTCTATAACCAAAAATACTTTGATTTACTCGGTCACCAATCCATAGCTGTTGACACGCACACATTCATACCCGTCGAAGGCCACAGATTGGTGGCCATGAGCTTGTATGAATAAATATTTTTTTAAGAGAATGTTTACTGTATTATTATGGATCTGAATGATCAATATAAAAGGAGTATTTATGGATTATGGAAAATAAAACTTTAAAGTGACTGGATTACATAGCATGAATATGTTCTTTTGTTGTGCAGCGGAACTAATCAGGAAGCAGTCCAGCAATGGAGTTCATGTCCTTCAAGCTCTGGATGGATTACCTGATTACATATGGCCTTGCCATAACCACTTTCATTTCAGACAGGCATGCTTCTATTGGAAAATATATGCGGACATCTCATATGTACATTATGTATGTACATTAGTATGTACATTACTTTGACTTCTGGCATTTGAAGAAAAGTATGTTATATTGCTCAATTATATAACTCAATTAACAATCATAAATCTAGTGATGTGAAGCAACAATTGGTGTCCAGTCTTCTGCGGCATCCAATAATCTGAACCTAATGGAACTGTGAATTTGCTGAAATGGATGATCATTATTACTGTATAACTGAATGTTTCCTCAAAAAATACAATTTCTAATATTTTTTATATGTTCTATGGCTTATAGAAGTTCGAAAGGTTCTCTCAAAGATATCAAAAGAGAAGGATTGTGAAGAAGTTAATGACTGGAGCAAACCATGTGAAAACCACCTGCAGTGGAATTCTAGCTCTTGTTACAATGGCAATGGGATGGTAATTTGGGCAAAGTTCAAGTGATTCTTGAGACATATGGTGAACAACCATTCAGCTGGTGATATGAACAGCCATTGAAAGGGGAAAGCCTTCCTAATTGCCATATAAGCACATGATGGTAGAGGTATTCTTCTGTTGTCAAGAAATCCATATACAAGCCTTGTAAACTCTCTATATGAGATGCTGCGTGGGAATCTAAATGCCAAACAAAGACGAATCAGTGTCTTGTTCTTGTTAGTTAATTAGCGTGTAAGGCCTGCCGCACACTGGAGCTATGTGCTTAGCTGATTGCCTTTTGGAAGTATGAAATCATGCTGAACAATCAGTCATATAAGCAGTTATCTAGGTATGATTGGTTGAACAGGGTTCAACATAAGCTTATGATTCGATTTCATACTCCAGAATGACAATCAGCTAAGCACATAGCTCCAGTGTGCGGCAGGCTTAAGCACTATGGGAAACCAATCTGCTTGCTACAGTACCTGCATACCAATCATGCCGGTATGGGTTCAGCATTGATCAGCTTGATATAATGTGAAACAAAAAAGCCTTGAACCCATGATGTCAATATAAAGCAATACCCTGGAATTGGAGTACAGTTGACTTATCCAAACTGACTTATCCAGCTTATTAAAACTAACTCAAGTTTAAACCAAGGCAATATTATACTTCATTGCATATTGTAACATGTGCCTGGCAATTTAGAAACTATTAACTGGGAGAAAAGTCGTTAGGTATATTGGAGTTAAAAAAAATATCTAACCTTTCTTGAGTTGTCGTTTGACCATATTTGTTTTTATTTTTTGTTTTATATTTGTCCGCAGCTAACTTCAGACTCCACTTCTGCAAGCATACGAAATTAAATCCTGGGCGTTCAGTAATACACTTTGCATTTTGGAGACCTTGAGCTTGTAGGTCTTTAAGTACTTCCTCGCTGTTCATCGCTACCTCGCAGACCTCCAACTCACAGCAGGAATAACATTCGTTGCCATTCGTTGACAATTCTATTCCACAATTCCCGCACTTACACCTGAGAAAAGGGAGAAAAACATGAAGTGAATTAAAATGTTTACACAAGTGTATTGGATAATTACAAATATTGCTTACCACTCATTTACTTGCACAGACCCATCCAACCTTTTTGTCAGCTTTTCTCGTATCTCTAACCGTTTATTTTGTTTCCGGTTGTAATTTACCAGCCATTCGTCGTCGGCAAAAGGTTCTTCTTGGTATGCCATATCATCAACATCACCTAATTCGCTGGAATTATCGCTCAAATTTTCGACGAGTTCTGCGTTTTCTACTATATATCCCGGAATGAAATTTATATCGGAGTCATCACTCTGATAACTTTCGTCTTACTCTTCTGAATCCGTTTTGTGGTTAGACATTGTCGGGAAAAATCAGTCACAAATCTTCGATAAGATACAATTAAAAGCGAAGTGGGAAGATACCGACTACCTTGGATGATGTCATGAAACAGGCTAGACTCAGACTCTTTGTTGTTTCAAAATACGACGGCGCAGGGCCATAAAAAGCCAACTTCAAACGGCCATAAAAATGAAACCCTTTGACTAAATTCAAAAATTTTTCACAGAAATACTCGAAATCATGCCAAGATTTGATATCGCTAATAAAAGTTTTTGGGGTTATGGGCACTTTAACAATAACTGTTATGATACTCAAGATTTTAAAAGGAGTCACTTTTCCTTGCCATTGTAATGTATACAGTCTGTATGTTCAGCCAGCACAAAGAAAGTACTGACAGTACTTACCATACCCATTTCTTGCATTTAGCTAGTAATGTTGCCACAAATGCTAAAAGTGGAACTACAAATATTACAAGTACTGCTGCACATTGTGGAACCAACCTAAAAAAGTCTGGGTTAACCCCATCTAAATCCAACACCAAGCGACATGGGACTGGAGAAGTGGCATAGCAGTTCCAGAAAAGAAAGCCAATCATGGACAGAAGAAAGGGATCAAGTCATCAGCAACATTTGTATGTATCCAGTGTTTTTAGCTATCCCTCACTGGAAAAAGAGATGAAAGGTTTGCAACTTTGTGTAGAAGTGATTCTTCTAGTATAAAAAGGCATAAAGACAGATTGCACAAAGAAGTAGATTCTGCTAAATGTACCATCATCCCATCTAATTCTCCACTAGTGGGTCAAATGCATTAAGTAAATCACAACCACCTAACTCAGAAGCTGCCATGTCAACTGTTTCTGGTACTATAGAAAAACCTCCCATTCCTTCAGTTGAAACTCCCTCCAGTGAATTGACCAGAAACTTCCTCGACCAGGAACACAAAAGTGCTGACTCTACAACCCCAAAACCGAAGGAGAAGAACCAGGCAACGTTGCCTTCATTCCAACAAGAAGATATTGCGTTGGGAGATGAAATAATATCGCTCAAATTTTCGACGAGTTCTGCATTTTGGCTGCAGCAAAACATTTTGAGACGTAATTTCTTTTTAGCTTGCTGTTCTGTAGATGTTGGCAATATCGGACACGGCCGCAATAAGTTCAACGAAATTCTACGTTGCTTGGAGAAAACGGAAGAATCGACAGCTAGCTTAATAAGCCCCTTCCTTTGACACAACTTTCTCCGCACATTTGGGCTACAGTTAAGGCAACACCAGCGTGGATAACTAATCAAGCAATTCTCATTGTTGGACGAAATGAAACCGGCACCCCATGCCCAATTCCAGTTGACGCTCCTGAGGTTTACAATGACTTCCAGGCAGCATCATATGATGCTCTAGCACAACTTATCATCACCATTAATAAAAAAAATTTTTCAAAGGAAGTTCTATCGAGACTTTGTGGTGTTGCAGCAGTCGGCCCATACCAAGCCAACGCATTTCGGCAAAAGCTGCGAGAAGCTTTAGGAATTCCAGAAGAAGACGTTGATAGCAGTTTGGCGTTGCCCGTAACATGGGATCCTGCTCACCTCGTAAATCTTGCAGTTGTTGGCGTGAAAGATTCAACTACACAATCTGGTGAAGCATTCAGAAGATTTGTGAAAAGGTGCAATGTTTTTAATACCACAATGGCCAATGGGAAAGGTTTTGCATTTTTGCAGCTCGTCGATAAATCTGCCGTCGACCAGTCTCCTACGCTTGCCAGCGTTTCGCAAGTTTGTCGTATGAACAGTTGTTGAAGATTAAAAGCAGTTACTCTTCGTACTGGAGGGGATTCGAGCTGTTACACCCAAACGGAGATCAGGATGAAGAATTGCAGTATATGATTGCTGGTTCCGACTTTATCGCGAATTTGCTAGCCTTTCTCGACATCATGGAACCAGTGGCTGACCTGATGGTAAGAGTACAGTCACTCGACAGTCCGATTTGGAAGTTAAAATTGTGGTGGCCAGTGGTGAAGGCGAAGTTGGAGAAGGCGTCGTGTGGCAGCCCTTTTTCCGCGACTGGCACGAGCTGGGGAAGATATTACTCCCGGATCGCAATACCAACAAGTCACGCTGCTTGAAGGTTGGCTAGTTACAAAAGATGATAGAAAAGAATGTGGAGAAGACCGATTTGCGTGGAAAATGAGAGATGAGGAGGATATTCAAGGAGTCTGGAATGGACTGTGATCGACGATTCTCTCAGCGGTACATCAATCGCATTAAAGAAGCTATCATGGCAGGAATCTGGAGATCAATTTGCCCAGAATGGTTCATGTTAGCTGGTGAAGACGGTGCGCCCCTACAGCCACAAGATTCTACCCTTGTCCTTCTTGAGGCTGTGGACTCTGAAACCTTTGAATCTTTTTTTACTATGAAGTTTTCAAACGGCAAGGAGTTTCACGTTCGTCTGCATGAACAGAATGTGTATAAATCGTTCTACTCGTGTGAACAGATTTGTAGCATTGCTGGACCACCATCATGTACCATCATTGACATCGTGTTAGCGAAAGGTGGACCAGAGGCCATAGCGGAGAGTTACTACAGTGCCATGAGCGCCCAGCAACAGTCTGGTGGCCAAGCAAATGAAACTCTATCCCGACGAACCAAACTTAATTGGTGCCTACCTTCGCTAAAGAGAAGCGACTCCATTATAGCTGAAGGTGTGAAGTTATATCTTGAAGGAGATGATGAGTTAAGGCCGCGTAGACGAAGAGCATTCTTTTCTGGACGATAGAACGTCTCGAAAGTTGTGGATCGCATTGATTCTGACCTAGGTCGCTGTCCTCTTCTGGGAAATGCAGATTGAACGTTGTGCACATTTAAATAAATATATTTGTTACATTGGTGAGATTTTTCTGTTGAGTCATTGATATTAAACAATAGTTGCTTGAAGAGTATTATGATATCAAGAGGCTAGCTTGTAAATGTAATTGGTTGCAATATTTCTATATTTGAGAGCTTAATTTGTAATTGAACTGAAATCAGTTATAAACGAAGTTATATACTGTAATATTGTATCACTTGTATCGCTATTTATCTTGTTCAATGTTGCTTTATGCCGTGCATAAAATAAAGGTACGTTTACTCTAAAAATTTAACTTGGCCAGGGTCTGGCGCGTTTTCGATTAGACTGAGAGCTAGCCAGCTCGAAAATAAATAATAAACCGTACATGATTGATGATACTCTAATATAAACCGTACATTGCTGCTAGCGTAATAGGTGCTATACTAATAATTAGTGTTATCGGCGGATCGGCGCCATTTTCAGGTGATAAAATTCTTGGTATAATACGTGCTGCCGTAACCTCGCTTTTCTGCCGGCGTATATTCGGCGTGGCATTGGCAGAAAATGCACCCTGGAAGTTTAGTTGCAGTATATTTCATTTAACCTGTAGCTTTTAAATAATCAACTGGATGAATCATGCACACAACTCACTGGATCATAACTACCATACTGTGTATAATTTTGTCATTATTATCATTTAAATTATATATGTTACTTAGTCATTAACCTTGTTTACATGAAAAACATTGTTGAATATCAATAGTTTGCCTGGAAATGTACAGTAGGCCTAAATATAGTATCAACTAGCAATCCCTACAACTCATTGTGAATGTTGCCATTTTCAACATCAATTGTTTTATCATTGAGAAAAGATTAATCTTCATTCTGTTGTTGTATAATATACGATATATAAATGTTCACTGATTTCTATTTTCTAGCAGTCAAGCAAACTACATGTTGCTACATTATGTATATTAAATTTTAATGAATCATATATATATATCTACTGTGGGTTTGTAAAGTTAAATTACTGAATATAACTTTGATGAAATTAAACAACACAATTATTGAAATAAAGAACAACCGGTACAAATGAAATAAGTTTCGTACTATTTTATCTTTAATAGTTTATTGCCATTTATTGCATCTTCATTTGTCGTCTATTGTATTACAGAAGGCAGCAACAATATTATAATGCTTTGCATGTAATAACTGATCAATAAAAATTTAATTGAGGACATGCAAACGGCTGAGTGAACTCGGTGTTTACCACCGCACTAAATATTAATAACTTAATATACCCACTTCATCTGCCTGTTTCTCTCCTCATGAGGCTACAAAGCCTTTTTTCGATAAGTTCACTTGACGTTCATATTTATATATGAAGTGATGAATTCCAAAGACAAAGTCCTGTATCAAATGTTTCTACGTCGGTCTGACCATTGGTAAGTTCCTGCGCTGAATCTGTGGCTGAATGTCGCAGTCGCACTCTATTTAGATAACTCAAAAGTCGTCGAAGAATGTGCAAAAACAAGTTGAATTTTCAAACGGTTTTCGTAAGGCATTTTAGATTCCCTTTACATATGATATTGTTGTGGCCTACCACTTTCATATTATCGTGTGAAAAAGCAGCTTTGTCACTTTTTGTGGAAGAAATCGATTGTCGAAAAAAGCGGAAGTGAAAATTGTTTGTATTCCTGGTCGGCCTAGATTAACTTGATTTTATTGAAACCCATCTATTTAAGACAATTGTACTTGTCAAAAACAGGTAATCATTTTTGTCTATTTACTTCCTGGGCACATGTGCGTCACAAAATTTGTTAGCTGTCGGAGGTTGCGGAAAGCATGGGTTCTAGCTGACGCCATCACTTGTCGGAAAAATGGCTATAATTCCTTTATTAATCCTTACTTTTTTCTCGGACAAACGGTAAGCATGTTTTTTTATCGTAATAAACAACATCAAATTTTAGTTTTTTGCTGGACTTCCCCTTTAACAAATTCCTTTACCACTGACCTGGGCCATCTGGTGAGGTTCGGAGTTTTATAACCACAGGACAACCTTTGAAAAGTGCTAAATAAATTAACCAAAGTTTAGAAAAGTTGTACATTTAGCATGCAAAGCTAGACTAGTGTACTGTACAGCAGCTTTTTTGCCAGCATTTACTGTACTGTAGTTCCGCATTACTTACTGTTGATTTGGCCTTTTGCCCATTGATTTGGTTTTAAAATTTTCCCCTCATTTATACAAGCAAACTCCACATCATTGTATATTAATTCAGGGCTAAATCTCTTTTGAGATGCTGCCAAGCTCCTTGAACGTCTCTTGTAAAATTGGACAAATTTATGTGATGGGAAAACTTCGAGAGTTTTTTCTAAATCAGCATATGAAGAAAACTCACTATTAATGTCCATTTCAGTACAACCATGTAAGTTTGTATCCACTTTGATTTTCTTAGCATTTTGGCCCAGCAATAAAATCACTCTGACCAAGGTCTTTTTTGAGTCATTGTTTTTTTCTTGCCATTACTGTCCATAGTTCCACTTTCTGCATTGCTATCTAGCACGTGTCTTGTAATACCAATGTCACTGGTATAATGCAACTGGTGGCTTTTTGCGTCTGACTGCTCCTTGCGTAGACGCAAGATAGAAATCACATCAGCATCACCTTGACAGGAAAATTAGGTTTTAGAAATTCACCATCTTCCAAGATATGAACAGCCTCATTTTCACAACTACTATGAATATGGTCAGTTTCTGGCAGAATGGAGTTATCATGATCAGGCCTTTTCCTAAGAAAATTGCACGCGTGCACTGATTTGCACGTGCGATTCGCACGCGTGAGTTTATGACAAGTGTGAATGATAGAAATGCCACTGAAGTGAAAATCATGTTATCTGACCATATAAACAAAATATATTGCACACAAAACGCGTAAAATACTTTTTATATTTAATACTTATTATATTCTACGCCAAAGTCAACCATTTATAAAAGAGTTATTTAAAATGCAAGCAATTGTATTAGTTTGTTTCCTTCTTGTTCTCAATCAGATTCTGAAGAACTACCGATTTCAGAAATGTCTGACTCTACGGAGACTTCACTTCCTTTAGATTCTTCGTCTGAATCCACAATCTCCTCCATGGTATCTATTGCCTCTGGTTGCAAACGAGCCATTTTTCTCGCTGGCTTTAATTTTGACAACGACTTCTTCCTCCGGCGGCGGCTCTTCTCCAAGTAAATTTCCACTGCTCTAATGATAATTTTTTCTCTCTCTTTTGAATTCCAATTTTTGTCGTTGGCGCCAATGGACAAAATGGATTCCATTCTCTGGTGCTTCATGGAAAGACGCTTGTCGGATAGCATGTTGGTTAACATGCTGAATGCTCGCTCCACCGTTGAATATGACCCTCTGATTGTGATCAAAAGTTCTACAAGAAGACACACATTGAGAAATTCACTCTTCTTAAAGCTAATGATCTTCCTCCAAACCTCTTCTGGAGATACATTTGGAAGCCACACTTTGACGTGGTTCCTCAACATACGCCATTCTTTAAGAACTTGCCCAGAATCGTAACCAGCGATTTCTAAAGTACTTTGAAAGTGAGTGGCAAACTTCACGATGGCGTCGTTCCCGTAATCTTTATCGTCCTTCCAATTTTTAGGGTCGAAAAAGCTCATCGTTGCGTACAGATCGTTGTTAAAATCATCGAATCTGTTTCTTAACAGCGCAGACAAGCTTGCCAACACTTTTCGTTTTTCGTCGCTGGCTCTTAAGCGGCTTTCTTCATTCAGGTAACGCATATTATCAAATGTAAAGTGAATTACACCGCGGCTAAGTTTGGGTTTTAACACATCCCCTTCCTTGACGAAATCTGAAGAGAGTGTTGCGTTACTCATGTCGTCTTCTGCCAGTCTAAAACGGGACAGGTGACTGTTCAGGAATTCTTCATTGCTTCCAGCATCGTTCATGCATTCTTCCAGCTCAACCATCGTGAGATCAATGGTCGGTGTGATCTCATATGCAAGAAGACCTTCTCCTTCGAGTACTTTTGATGTTGGTGTTATTTTTTCTAAAACATCTAAGTACGTGCATGTTAAGCACAGAACTCGGTAGGAACGGAACTTTTCCAACAGACCTTTAAGTTTCGCTTGAAGGTTTTTGCAAGTGTCATTGTTCAAACAGTTTTCGTATGCGGTTAGAAATGCCGGCCACATGTTTAGACGCTGGAGCGTCTGAAATCGGTGTCCAACAAATCTGGTACCAGTAAGGCGTGATAACTCGTAGAATTGTATTCCAAGAGAGGAGGCCACCTGACGCACGATGCTCTTTAGCTTACCAGAGTTTTTTAAGATGCTGTAATTGCCCTGGTAAAATTCATCAAGTTCTTCAAATTTGGAGTCCTTGAATGCAGCTTTCACAGCGAGTTCAACGTGGTGGTTTGAACAGTGTATTTTCAACAGCCATTCTCGTTCACGCCCAATACGTGTCAGCAGCCCGGAAATGTGACCAAAGTTAACGCTAGCGCCGTCAGCGGTACAGGAAACCAGCTTTGTTTGGTAATCACCAAGGGGTATTTTGCCTTTCACCGCGTCGAAAATGTTGTCGATACCAGCCTTGAGAGATTCCGCGTTACCTCCTCCCCATTCCGCCATCTCCAGAAGAGAAACTAAGAAATACACTGGAATCCCTGAAGTACATAAAATGAAATATTTCAGAAATGCTATAGCGAAAAATGAAATGTGGTGAACTGCGAAATGTGATTAGTTGTTGCAGACGTTTCGAGCGAAAGCCCTTCATCAGAACGATTTTCAGTCGAAGGGTTTCCGCTCGAAACGTCAGCAACAACTATCAACCGACATGGCAGTTCAGCATGTTCATCATGTCACTTTTCGTTTGTATTTCCTACGCGGCGACAGGGCAACTTTATATCAGGAATAGATTTTCTCCGCACACGCAAACGCGCCCCATCAGCGCAAGAGATGTAAATCTTGTGAAGGCCGTGAGAAATGTTATCTTAAAAAATAAGAACAGCTTGATTGCCCGCATTTATAAGTGGTAAATTGGCCCCTTTGACAGACGTATGCTCTTAGTAAAATATATTGAATCTTACCATTACGTTCCACTCGTATCAACACCATTTCTTTCTCAGACTTTGTTTTCCGCGCTTGCGAACCATCCGACAAAAGAGACATGGCATTTTCGCTGGCGATAATTGCAGCTACTTTTTCAACAACAACCTTGTTGATTGCTTCAAAAAAACTCTCCAGTGGCCTTACAATCATCTCTACCATCTATCAACTGAACCCCGTTCATCCTTTGGCATTTTATCAAAAGTTTGAAAGCGGATACTGCGGATTGAGCGCCAGTTCATATGCTGTACGGATCATCTTTGTGTAGGCATCCTTTGTTGCCTTTTCGTGTAGTCGATCTACACGTGGCTGTGAAGCACCTTCTGTTGGGTTTTCAACTTAATTGCTAGCAGGAACTCACACTTTGCTAGCAGGAACTCACACAAACTGCTTGATATGCTACAGAATTCAAGACACTGAATATGGTCTAGCAATCTGACTTCGGTGGAAATATGGTTATGGTAGAAACGTAAGTCAAGGTGATTGGGCTCTTGGAAAGAAGTATTTGTTTCCCAGTCTGGGCAATAGTTGGAAACACAACATCTGACAGAACACCACGGTTGATTTGAGAAAAATTGGTCTTTTTTAATGACATCCTGGACACAACAATGCAACAGATCATTATAGATTACCACCAATTACCACCGCGGTGGTCTGGGGCCTTACTGGTATTCGCGCATGGCCAGATGGAATGCCGTACGAATGGCAAATTGATATCATCGTACGGTACCGTACGAATAGCCACTCCGTTTAATCACAGTTGTTGGAGAACATGGTTTGGAAGCTTAATCAAAAATCAATGGAACTCATTATATATGTTATCGTCCAGGTTTATGCAAGTTTGGGGTCCTTCTTCATCACATGCACATTGTTTTTTTGGCCAAACAACCAATAGGAATGAACCGACCCAATCATTCACCCGTAAGATTGAACAATAGAAATGTTAAGCATTTTTGGTCATTCAGCCCAACATACAATAGTCATGTGATGCGGAAGGGACCTTAAACTTGCAAAAACGTTACCCAACATAAATAATGAGTTCTACTGAATTTTAATCGAGTTTCCAAATCATGTACTCCAGTAACTATGGTTTAATTTACCTGGGCTCCACATAGCGACGAAGTCAGAACACGTAGCCTCAAATTTCTTAGAACTATCAAAATGTTGAAGAGTTTCGAAGCTGTTACACCATTTTACGAGCGTACTATCATTAACAATGCCTTTAGACGCCACATAGTCATGGATCTTCGCCAAAATCCCATATCATATCAGTTCGATCATAAGTTGTACCAGAGCTCTCTAATAGACGTTCGTGAAGTCAATGATGAATTGCAGATCACGTGACCTTAATTTAGCAGCATTAAACGTATACAACAAATGTTACCTAGCAATAAGAGAGTCCTAAAAAAAATTGATTCCGCGCAAGTAATTTTTATTTGAATATTTGTGGGAAGGGCCTCTCGCGGGGAATCTACGCATTAAAGTACTCGAGTGGTTGCACTGACCAGCTTGAACATGACTGAGTTGACCAGCTTGAACTGGACTGTTGACAAGCCTGTTTCATGCATGTTGGATATTTTATGGAAAAATTTGTCTTTTTGGTTTCACGTTGTCAACAGCATGAAATGTTAATCCAACGACCTTGTGTCTTGTGTCTAGAATGCTTGACCACTTGTGAACCCCTTGAATGCCAGCCTGGTTGTGCCCCCGTGTCTGGCGACCATCCTGGATTTCTCATTAAGAAATTGCTTCGTGTTATTATGTTAATTTGCAGTTATCTAGGTTACTCCTTAGGAACAATAAAAACTGTGTTCTATATTTATATCATGCCATCTAAGTAGCATGTTTACAATGGAACAAACTGTAAATTACACGTTAAAATAATTTTACACCAATAATTAACTTTAAAACATGTTTCTTACAATTCTAAATACGAAGCACTGTTGTAAATAAGAGTGTTTGTTTTTTACTGTAGGGATTTATAAGTTATTTTTCTGTCAACGTTTACTACGGTGGCCTATATCGGTCACGCATAAAAATATAAAATGCCGACCTAAAAAATATTATTGAGTCAATTAAATGTATTTTGACTACCATTTTGCAATTTTAATGTCAGTTGCTGCAATTTTTTATTTCGTTGTTTTTTCTGCGCCGCAATTTGCGCAGTCAAAGCTGCTATAGGACTCTGGCTATGAGTTTGCGTCCAAACTTCGGACCAGCCGGCCAATCTTTCGGCACTTCTGTGCTTTTGGCTTTCAGTTTGGAATTATTTTGTTGTGGATGCGGTGTTGAATGCTTACAAGATGCAAAGTTTTGTCACCAGTGTGGGAAACAATAAGCGATAGTAAAGGATCTTTGTCATCTGCAACTACAAGTAGAGATGGTGACATCTCAAGACCTAGTCCTAGTGTTGTAGTACTATAACGTCGTTCAACGCTTATCGTGTAAGGAAAGAACGAGAACGCTCAAAGTTTTTCAAGATCAGTGCCCCGAAAGCAAAGAAGATAAAGCCTAATCAGAAAGAATCATCTGAAGTTAAGATAAACGTGGGGTGATGGTGATGAAAGATGGCAAACTTTCTATTAAAAGAGGCGCGACACTTCCATTGACTGTTACCCCTTCGATTGGACCCGAACAACTGTTGTCAAAACTGGAAAACACCGTAGGTTCAATAACAATATAGTGGACCATCTGGGGCCGGTTGTCCAAAGATTGGTTACCTTAACCTTGGCTTAGTGAAAAGTTGGGAAGTAAAATTATCAGAGCTTGCTTTGTTGAAATGTTGTTGTTTTTTAACAGAACGGTTGTAAATTGAGTCAAGTGTTATGGTGTAAATTTTCAACAAAAACTGTGGATTCTAACACACTAAACTAAAACAGTGAGTTAACCTTTAACCCTGGGTTAGCGCTAACCCATCTTTGAACAACTCAGCCCTGGTGACTTACCGATTGTTGTATCCAGATGTAAGGGAGGTAATTATATTTCCTGGAACAGCAGAGACATTATAAAGAAACAGACAAACCATACTCTCATACTTTTTTGCTGTGCTCTTCCGCTAGTTTCTGTGCAAGCATATCAGCAAGCGACGACTTGTCTGATGAGGAGGGGCCATGAACTATGATACTAACCGTTATTTTGTTCTGCCATATCTGCCAATGTGAGTAAATGAGTCACTTGTTCAGTTGTTGATTGTTTCTTTTTTTTATACAAGATGATTTACTTTAACCAATCAGAGCGCAACATTTAATTAACAACAACAGACCGCATCAAGGAGGTTTCTGGGTAGGACATGTGTACTTAAGACGGTTACTATAATATAAGTCTTACCTTTTACGTTACCTGCTTAACGTAAGGTATTCCTTATCTGAAAATAGCCAGTATACTTTTTACTTACCTATTTTCAACTTTTGCATACCTGTTTTCAAGATTCATTTACAATGAAGGTGAGTTATTAATAATACTTTAAATCTGACAAAGTTGCAAAAGCGTTCTTACGATGTTTTATTTGGTTTTTTAGCGTTCTTACAAGAAAACTAAA
>JAOBAZ010292492.1:2129-14222 GCA_026546875.1 Pteroeides caledonicum
TGTGTCAACATCCACCACTACCATGCCAACATCACATCACTAACACCTGTCAACCATTCCCCAACATGACCCCACTACACCATCTCACGATTATCCACCACGTTAACCCTTAGCGGTTTATATATCAGCAATAAAAAAATACAAAATAAACGTGAATTCATCAGCCATTCCAATTAAAAATTAACATTAAGAGAAATAATGTTTATAAACACCTGGCAGTTTGAGATTTCTTTAGAACTAATTAAAATTGTCAATTTGTCCTTATCTCGTTGTGCAACCTAATAACAGAAAACATTGACCAACGATGGTTTAACAGACACTTATACTGGTAATTCGAGTTACAAGGGGAATGAACTGTATTTGATGTATTTTTGTATTTAACAAACTCATCAACTAAGAAAACGTAAAAGAAATGAATGTTTAATCAGTATCTGTATATTGCGTACAGAATTCGTCCTGAATTACGAAAAACAGTTAGAAAACATGGCTATTTTATTTTAGATCCAGTTGTGTTCACATTCCCGGCTCTTTCGTCGTCGTCGTCATTGGCTTGACGTCATAACGTGAGATACGACTTTTTCGTCCACGTTGTGACTTCATAACGTGGACGAAGAAGTCCCACGTTATGACGTTGGGTATGACGATTTCACACATGGCTATTAGCCAATCAGAAGCCATGAAATGTTTTAAATAAATAATGTATATTAATTATTGAATTATCTTACTGTTAACATAGGACTGGTTGCGACACTCTTATCTTCATTTCTTTCAACATCAAACAACTTTGATGAGTCAGCGGCTTCTTGTAATGACGTATTCGAAGAACACATTGGTTTCACAGTCGAGAAACGGTTTGACGTTGTTGGCGTGTTTAAAGAAAACTTTATCTTTGTATCACCAGTTATTGTACTCGATGTTCCCTTCTGATCAAATGGATGTAATGATTTTGAGCTGGAAGTTAAATATTTTCTGTTATTATTATTATTTGATACAGAATCAGTCAGTTTTATTAATTCATCATCAATGTCATTGAAAGGATCACAATCCAGTGAGGTCATCTTGGTTGCAGTACAATGACCACGTACATGTACAAATGTGTCATCTCGCCTCTTTGGAACGTTCTCAATAAAACTAGTTTGTTTCGAGCAGGTAGTTCGCGATTTGGGCTCAGTTATGTCCTCATTATTTTTTTCACTTCTTACTAGAGCACTACTTAAAGTAGAAGTTCTACATTTCGACGAGAAATCGGCAATATTGTTTATTTCCGTTATTAAACATTCATCAGATTCTTCTAAAGCTGCCAGGATATCATTCATTTCATCCTTTACTTTATTGCTTTCTGACTTTTGATCCGACATATCTTTTTCCGTCGTATCTTTCTGTTTTTGGACGTGCGGCCTAACCATGTCAACAGGACGCCTGAATGTTTCATCTTTTATTCCTGAGAACGGTTTCTCGAAATAGTCAGATTTCTCAAAAACAATTGAACATTCCCCAAGAACACGACCCGGGTGACATCCCGCGTTTCGTGGCGATTTGAACACTGTGTCCTGTCTTTTACGTTCTTCCGTAGATTCAGGACTGTCAAAATCACTTTCCGGCAAAACATTTCTCTTTCCTCGACGAGGACGACGTACAACCACCTGACTTTGCTCTGGGGAGACGTCCATTATTTTCACCACTTCTTTCATTTCTTGCTCATTCATCTGTTCATAATCTTCTTCACTTTCATAAAAATCCTCCATTTCCAAATCTTCCTCAGCTTGAGAACTCGAGCTTGATCGACCAATCTTACCATATACCATCTTATAACGGTTGTTAGCACGACGAAACGCCGGGGTTGAAAACCGTAGTTGCTGACGATGTGGTGTCATCAAAGAACCACGATAAATATCCATCATGTCGACAACTTGTGCTTTCTTTTTGTTGCTATTAAATGTAATTGGACTTCTCTGCGTTAACTGACTACGATCATCAATAAAACTCGCCTCTAATTCACCATCAACTTCGTCACCAGACGTAACATCAGCATCGTCGGAAACTTCCGCTTCTTCTTCCAGGAAATGGCGAGCAAATGGACGTCGTTGCTGAAAAATAAGAATATTAACTAGTTTTTTAGTATTTTATTTTAGTTAATGTCAAACGATTTTGTTTCTCAAGGAGAAGAGAAAAAAGTGTGATATTCTTAACTATTTCACCACGATGGTTACAAAAACAATTTTACTTCGTTTTTAAAAGAGCAAATTTAAAGAAAGGGAATAGTTTATGTTCATGTTCTGGTTTAGAACAAAAAAAAACTGATAATGGTAAAAAAATTGACATCACCATACCTCAATATCAGGTTTTCTCTTTTTGGATAATCTTAAATCGTTTTTTCCAGACTTTCTTCTACGAGTTCCTGAAAAATGGCAAGAGAAAATTAAATCATATTGGTGATCATCAGAGGTGAGCAAACAAAACAAGCTTTACTCACTTTTTTCGTGTTCTTCGAATTCCTCGTCACTATCCGTCGTCTGTCGTGATCGTTTCCCTTTATTTTCCACATTACAATTTCGTTTCTCATATTGACCGTTAAAAATCAAACTTTTTTCCGCCGCTGTTTTATCTTCCTGTCGTTCATCATCACTCTCTTCGCTTTCTAAGACTTTCCTCCTGAAAATTCCTGGCTTCTTTTTCCTTTTTTGCATGGCTACAAAAGACGAGTCTTGTTCAACATCCGTACTTCCTTCATTCTCGTAACTCTCTGAAGAATTATGCTGAGAAGTATTCGGAGAATTTATTTGATTTTTCCTAGAAAACCCTTGGCTAGAAGACATCGCCTGAAAACAGACACTTGTAAACGGAACTGGATGTTTCGGAGAATCTGGTTTATCCTGGTTCTCTAGAAATGAATTTCTTTTTTTGGATGAAAGTTTTGGTGAAATATTCTTTTTAGATAAATCCAATTTTTTGGAAGAAACTCTCCCCTGTGGAAAGCTACTTTCTTTCGGGGAAAGAGGTTCATTAGAAGAAACGTTCTTTGAAAGCCTATCTTTTGAAAAAAATCCCTGTTTCTGAGAAACTCCCTCTATTGGCGAAACACTTTCGTATATTGCCAAAGGTGGGTACAAAGGAGATTCCGCTTTCTCCTGGCATTGCAGCACATGTGATGAAGGAAGCTGATCAGATTTCCTAAAACCAGATTTTGCAACCTCGTTACTTTTGTTAATCTGTTGGTATACGTCTTTCTGTTCGTTCAAAACGTTCGATCGCGATTTTAATTTCAAAATATTATTCTGATACTTCCTAGAAACACCCTCGTCCTTTCCAGAACACAACTTTCTTGCAAAGCTACTCGAACTACAAGACATATTCAAACTGTTCTTTCTCGTCAGAAACGAGCTGTACAAATGTTCTCTTCGTGGGGTGGGTGCCACTAAATCCGTGTCTTCACACAAACTCTCATTTTTAGTGGGAGAATCAAATTGTTTCGCGACACGAGAAATTAGATTTCCATCATCCTCAGGAGCCGTAACGTCCTCGTACGAAAAAGAGCGAATTTTTTTCAACGAATTGTCGCTAACTGATATACTTTTCTTTGTTGGTAATGACTTCCCCTCATGCTGGGCACAACCCACTGTCTTCCCACGCGTAGACAGTTTAACGACGGTCGGTTTTTCAACATGTAATTGCTTTCCTTGTAACTTTTCGTTGACAACCGCCTTCGGAATCGACAAAGAATTAGTCACCTGCTCAGGATTTTTAAGACTTTGGGTATTTATGTCGTCGTCTGAGGTAACGCTTCCCAAAATAGCTGCTTCTAGAATTTTTTCAACATCTTCCTTTTCTGGCGAATTAATGCTTTTCTTCCCATACAGTGGACTAGCAATGTCCTTTAAGTCCTTGGTTTTGTATTTGTCAGTATCAACTTGGAAGACACCACGATTTTGAGAAATATCTTTATTAGCACTCATTTCATGGAAATTTTCTTTACTGTCGATCTTCCACTGAACATCTTCATTTTTCTTTTGATTTTCACTTGGGAGTCCTTTTTTGGCGTCCCCCTCAAAATCACCGTTGAACAAAAAAGGTGTTTGAGAATCCTGTGCTATTTCATCATCGTCAAAATTGTCCATTTTTTTGTCAATGTTTTTCTCTTGTTCACAAGGCGTTAGGACATCACCAAGCAAACCACCCTCTGATACAGATTTTACTGGAGTAAACCTCTCAGGACGCGAGTCAGCGTTACTGTTCGTTACGTGACGCCTCCCCAAAATTTCATTCGTCTCTAGTGGTAATACACTGCTTTTCTTAGAATTTGTAGATGGTGTAAAATTTTCTTTCTGAGATTCGTTCTCTTTGAGGTAGCCCTTAACTTTTTGATTTCTCGTTTCAACTAATAATTTTTCATGAAATAGTCCACCTTTAACGTGTTTCCAAGAACTGTTCATCTCATCATTCCTCTCACGTGGTTTGCTAGTCCTAGGTGTCTCGTTCAAATCCCTGTTTTTCGATAACGGTTCATCTCTCATTAGAGACGCACATCTTGTTGGGGAAGATGAACATTTCTCGATATTTGGTGTAGAAAGGTCAAGCAATGTTTCCAAAGAAGGGGCATCTGGTATGAGTTCTGCGGCCGAAAACTTAGATGCTAGGGTCTCATTAGGTTTGAAAGCACGTTGAGAACACGGAATATCAAATAATTCTGAAAGCTCAATTTCGGAATTATCATCATCTCTTATCGATTCGTTCACAGAACTCTTCTGTGGTCTTTCTTTTTCCGAGCCAACACTTTGCACAAATTGTTTTATTTTCTCCCCTTGTGTCTCCTTATTGTAAAGGTGTTCCTTATCCTCATGCTGTTCCTCAATTTCTGGTGATTTTTTATTCCTTCGTTGTTTTACGTGACCAAAAAACGACATATCCTCAAAATCCTCATCTATTTCAAGGTCGACTGATTTTCTTTTTTTATAACTTAGTTTCAATTTGGAATTTGCAATGGATGCTTTCTTCTTAGAAACGTTGGTTTCCAAGAATGAAGTTTGGTCACGTGCCTCATTTTTGGTAGTATCGGCACCATTCCTCTCCCATGTCTCGTTAATGTCACGGTCCTCCTCATCACTTTCAAATATTTTTCGTTTGTTGTTAGTGTGCTTCACTCCACTAGTATTTTTGTTTTCCAAACTAGTCTCACTAACATTTTCACCAATTTTCTTTACTTTACTTTCACCACATACATTTTCCTTAAGACGAGTCACTTCATCTGTCTTTGCCGTCTTATTGATTCCCTTTTTTTTTTCACACTTTCCGACCTACGTAAGAAAATATGCAGGCAAATAAGCAGGCAGGTAGGCAAGCAGGCTGGCAGGTAACAAACACACAGGATAAGAGACAGGCAAACGAACAAGCAGGCAGGCGGGCGGACAGACAGACAGACAAACAGACAAACAGACAGACAGACAGACAAACAGACAGACGGATGCACACACACACAAAAACAGTTCCAAGACTCACCTGCAAGCGATCTTTCTCTTTAAGAACATGCATCATTTCTTCATTTTTCTTCTTTTCATGTCTCTCTTCGTTGGTTTTCTTTTCATTTTGGTCATCACTACGATCAACAGTAGCCCACTCCATAATCCCAGAATGCTCCAAGGGCAAGGTATTTTTGACCCCAGACTCCACAATGTCCTCTCGGTTCAAAAACGACTGCATCTCAAAACCATAAGCATCATTACTATCTCCACAGTCTCGTCGAAAATCACAGAATTCTAAAATTTCAGTGAAATGTCGTGTCCTGTTTGAATGACTAACCTTTGAAACAGGTTGAAGGGAGGTTTGCCAAGCCAACCACTCAGTCATGGACAGCGCATGGTCAGAAACATGCTGACAAAGCAATTCTCCTTTTTGCTGGTGCGTAATAGATTTTGAAGGTGTTAGACCAGCTTCATGTTCGGGTAATTTCAAATGTTGATGCCAGTAGGTTAGTTCCTCAGGTGATAAAAATCCATCACTTTTTTTTGATGCATTATTTTGTTTCTGGAATAATTTCTTAATGTCCCCTTCTGACTTCTTTTTTTCTGATTTTTTGCTTAAAAGAAAAAAGAGAAAAGCAGATATACAACATAGCCAAAAAATTCTGAGAAAAATTTATATATGATTAAGCGTTGTCACAAGCTAATACCTATCAATATCTATTAATTAGATAATTCGCTCTCGATTTCTATGAACTAATAGTTGTTCTATGAACAACTAATTGTTCTGTGGACTAGTATAGTTGTTTCGTGCCATTCATATAAACTATTGTACCATTAAATCAACCAATCAAATAAATCGCCTGATTTATCTTAATCAGTTGATGCCTCGAACAACTATAGGAACTCCCAAAAATAAAAGATACGCTCACAATACCTTTTCTTTGGTGAAATTTTTTCAACAGTTATGAACAACTTTTGACACACAGGGTGCAAACCTCGTGGAACCATTCGAGGATTTTCACGATATAAATCTAATGTTCTTGCTCGTTCTAAGATTGTCTTATGAATATTGGATTTGTTGCGTTGACTTCTTTGATAAACCTACGCCAAGAATAACGAATATACGGTGAACAGATTGATATACACAAGAAAAGAACACACACACGGAAAAGCAATCAAAGTGTTAGTTTGTGTAGTTATACAAAGACACACAAAGGAACAAACACACAGACAGAGTCACCTGTTCTTCTTTTCCTTCAGTAACCAGTACTATTATCCGTCCCGCTCGTTTCCTTCCAGTTCTTCCCATTCTTTGTACAAGACGTATTGGCGAAGCACTTGCATCAAAACAAACAATTAAGTCAACTTCTCCAATGTCCAAACCTTCTTCACCAACACAAGTTGCAACCAATGTATTATATCCTCCACTCTTAAACTTCCGAAGAACCTTAAACACAAAAAAAACAGGCTCTTTGAACGACCAAAACAGATAAAAGACTAAAAGTTAAATAAAATGTGTGTTTAATTTTTATCGTGTATGTCCCACAAAAAATTGATGTAAACAGTCATTGCGAGTTTTAACCAGAAAAGTTGACTTTAATGGCGTCTTAGCAATTGCTGAACACGAAGCTGCAACAGATGCAAAAACTATTTAAACAACATTAAGAAATGCCTGGAAATTTCAGATTCACATTTTTGCAAAATTCCCGAAAAACGTGGAGTTTTACCGAGATTTGCAATAAATCTCAATATCTAGAGGAGGGACTTCTTTCTTTCAATTTTTTGCCAATTCTCAATTGCCAATTTCCTAATCATTAAGTCTGATGAGCATGCGCACATTCAGTTTAATTTCCCCCTCTTACCGCCAGCTGTTCTTTTTGTGTAAATCCTTTGGACGACGTCCCTGTGCCTCGTTGTCCAATAAAACTCATAATTCTGACCAGCGGTTGATATGCAGAAAACATAGTAGCAATCTCTTGCACGCTATCACGATATTGCGAAAAAATCATAACACGTGATCCGTTATCGTTATCGACAGAGTTCTCGGAATGTAAACGAAAATGTTCCAGAACAATTTCCTTCAATTTCTTTAACTTTGGATGACCAACAAACGATGGATTCATTGTTGGTCCGTTGTTATTCGGGGCAACATCGGAAACATTCGTCATACTACTGTCACATCCGTCTTCGGGTAATTCGATTTGTCTATGAAGGTCGTGCATGATCGAAATAAAGTCTGGATTTCTCAACAACACCGACTTAGCTTGGGATATTCCTTTACTACCATCAGAAAGTCCTAGAAATGTGATGAAAATTCAGTGAACTAATTTTCATCAACTTACACATAATCTTTGATAAAAGCTCAACTGACCTTTCATAAAGTTATAAAATGACAACAAACCATGTTGTAAAAGTAATTCATAACCATGATAGAAGCTTATCCCAACAGCAAAGTCTCCTTCAATAGCACCAATCTTACTTCGAGGCTACACAAGAAACAAGTTCAAAGTTTTTTCTTTTTTCTTGTTCCTTTTTCCTATAACTCCTTCCTTCCTTCCTTCCTTTCTTCCTTTCTCCCTCCCTCCGTCTGTCCCTTCCTCCCTTCCTTCCTTCCTTCCTTCCAGCCCAGTAGCATAGCCAGCCTGACAATTTAGTCATGTTATGCAAATATTTCCATGTTCAAGAATTGTAAAAACAATAAATCTTGCAGGCTGGCTTCGCCACTGTTCCTGCCTTCCTCCATCCTGCCTGCCATCTTTCCTTCTTCTAATAAACAATAAGTCTTACCTGTTGTCCGCTGGCACAATTCTTCCTAAACTCCTCCCTTGCCATCAGTAGCATGTACTTTGATACCTTTTCTGTATTTCTTTGCCAGAAAACATTATTAGACAACAATCTGTTAATAATTATACCCAATATCTAAAACATTTTTTAGAAACTTTATTAGAAACTGTTGTTACTCTACTAAAACAGAATATTTTTAAAGTTTTAAAGAAATAACAAAACTCACACGAAGAAACTTGTTTTTAAAATACTCGAGCTCCTCTCCAAGTTTTAAAACAATTTTCTCAACTTGTCTTTGATTGCTGTATGGTTTGATATCAGGAGACTCCTCAGACCTTAATTCAATGTGGGACACAAGCAAGTTGGAAATAACTTGCTGTACAGCCTGACAAAAATTATACAAAACTTCAGTATTATACATATTATAATAAAGTATAAAGCTTTCTCCTAAGAACATCTTGGATACTCAATATTTAAATAAAAAACAAGAATAACTTGGTAATATTTCGGCTTTATGACAAAGTCAATCATTATCAAACCTGACTTTGTAACAAAGCCAAAAATATTGCCATTGTTATTCTTGTTTTTTACTCAAATCTTAAGAATCTAAGATGGTCTTAGGAGTACATTTAATACTTTATTATCTAAAGTTATTAATGGTAGACAATTTGTATTCTTGCATGGACGTTTAGACATGAAAAATTTTCCCTGGCACCTTAAAAAGCAGACCAGAAGCACAGACCCAGTGTTACAATTGTTCCCCTACATTCCAAAACCATTTCAGCCCTTTCACTCCCAAACAGGACAAATGTGGTCTTTATATATTTCACTTTGTCTAACCTTTGTCAAGGGTAGAGCTTCAACAATGCAGGAGTCAAAGGGTAAAAACTATTTTCTTAACCCTTTCACTCCTGAACAGGACAAATGTGCTAATATAGATACATTTGACTCTGTCAAACGCCAGACGATTTTACTTGTCAAGGGTACAGCCCCAGCAATTCAGGAGTCGAATGGTTAAATATTTTGTAAGCACAAATTTTGAGCAGGTTTCAGTTTGCAAAGCAGTGTTACTTTTTAGCAGTATTGCACATGAAATATTTGTGCTATCCATACCACATTATATACCGGTAGTATTATTTTAACCTTTTCAATCCTAATGATGACCTCCAATAATTTACTTTGTCTAACACCAGATGATTTTATGCATCAATGTGAAACCACTGCTGGGACATAAATTATAATTATTTATCAATACCTTTATATCATCACCAGGTGTTGCACTCAGTGCCAAAACACGAAAATTTTTATTGTAGCCCAAAAGCTCCCTCACAACCTGAAATCAAGTACACAGTATTGATTCTTGGTCAAAGAACCACAATTGTTATAGGCATTATGCCAATTTCCTGGAGGGTACGCTGTGTACAGCCCACTAATTTTTTTTGCAAAATTATGTGAATGTTTTAGCTAGGCTGAAATTCTGTTACATGAAGAATTAGGCAATCATACAACCTTCTCTGATGCTCCTACAGTATGTTGCTAGAGCAGGAGCTTCAAAGAAGAAAGCCTGGGTACAAGGATGGCAATCACATTAGGAAAAAATTGAATAAATTGACAATGTTTCCAGGAGTAAACATGATGGTGTAAAAATGGAGAGGTATTGTATAATTTAGTTTGATTTACTATTGGGAACTAAAGTGAAACCTTTTAAAAGATTAGCAAAGCACAGAAGATTATCCCTGCAATGGAACATTACCTGACAATATGCATGATTACCAAGTGCTTTATGGGCTTCATCAATCACAATGCACACAATATTTTCTGCATGACATGAACCACGACCCAAATCATTTTGAAATACTTGTGGTGTGAGAAAAAATACTCTTTTCTTTGTCCAAAAATCAATACGTTTTGTTGGTGGCATGTTTCCTATAGATAATATATAATACAAAAATATTTATAAGCTACTACAATACATACAAAATCAGTATGGCAGGCCACTGTATTTCAATACAGCTACCAATATCTGTACTGAAATACAGGTGTATGTGTTATAAAAAGTTGGTGAAGTGTGGGTGAAGAAGTTATATTATATTACTGGAAGGTGAAATATAGAAGTGGGGGAAGATTAAAAGACAGGAATTGGGAAAAAAATGAGAAAAAAGGATATGAAAGATAATGAAAAGTAAAGGAGAGTGCTGTGGCAAGGTGACAGACATTCTTTATGTAAGCAGAGAAAGTGGCCACATAATCCAGGTGGTATTAAAATGCAAACAAGTCCTGCTACTGGGTATCAAATAAAAATCAATTTCTGGTGAAATTCTACAATATCTTATTAAACCATTATTAAACCAGGGGGGGTTTCCTAAAAAAAGGTACAATCATCTGGCATTAGCCAGTGTAAAATCTGTCAAGTGGTAGCTGGGACCACAGCACTGGTGCAGCCAGCCCGCAATGTTAGTCATGCTATGCAAATTTCAAATCATTACCATTATTTCTTTCTTTAGAAATTCATTGTTTTTACAGTTGTTAAACATGGAAATATTTACATAGCACGACTAAATTGTCGGGCTGGCTACGCTACTGGATCACAGCACATGGGTTAACAGTACAATTTCTATTCTTGAGATTTCTATCTCAAGTTTCTTCCAGGATTCATTTTCCCATACAAAACATTGACACAAAGTTCATGGTGTAACAAATGAATACAGGTACAATACTGGGTTTCCATTTTGTTGCTAGTTTGAATTTGTTTGTTTGCTGTTAAATCCAGAGCCCTCTATACAAGAGATAATGGACATGTATTGTTTTCATATTGGAATCAAAATGGCAGAATACAATAATAAAACAATAGATTGCCACCATTTGTGATCCAAAAACAACTCAATTGAAAGGATTTGTTGACAATACATGACTCAAGTTTAGTAGAGAGGTCTGGTCAGGTCTCCTGGCTGGATGATATCTTTTGATTTATTCAAACCTGTTAGCTCTGCTGTATCTTGTTGTGGTATTCCCATAATGTTATAACAAGCATCAATCTGTTGCGCTACCAAAGGCCTGGTTGGTGCCATAAAAACAATTTTCCCCTGAGGATACCATCTGTAAAAATTGTACATGACAACAGCGGCAATAAATGTTTTACCTAGGCCTGTGGGTAAAGTAACAAGTGTGTTCTCTAACAATGCTTTCTCAACAATACTGTATTGATAATTTCGTATTGGGTAATTGGTTGGGTAAATCCAGTAATTACCAGTTGTTAAATCAAATCCAGGAATAATTTCATCATACTGCGTGTCTTTATTTTGTTCCGCTGAGAATGAAAGGTTGCCATCCTGACAGCTGGTATCCAGTTGATTGATTGCATCAAGAAATTCATCATCGTCGTCTCCGTCTTCATCTAAATTCACAATATCGTCTAATTTTTTGTCTTTATTTGCACTGCTTTGATTTACTTTGGCAGAAGTAGATGAATTCGGTTTATCCCATGTTTCAAATAAACTGGGTTTTGAAGACGTCGAACTTGAAGTTTGTTTATTCCATGTTTGAAATAAAGTCTTTTGACCTGAAGAACGACCAGAGGTTTTCATAGTAATTATCGAGCAACATTTACTTCTTGTTGTTTAGCTGTACCTAAACCAAGCGAAACAATATTTAGTACTTTTATCCATTTTTCGTAAACTTCCAATGCTCATTGCAGTATATGTATATGTTATCACAGAGTACTAGTGACTAAGTACTCTGTGATGTTATCACGAAGAGAGATCACGAATCAAGACATATTTTCGCGCCTCGTCGCGCGAGTCCGCGACGCAAAGCACTGGAAACTAAAGAAAATGCTCACTGTGATCATTTTTGT
>JAOBAZ010292603.1:0-14221 GCA_026546875.1 Pteroeides caledonicum
TATGGAAGAATGTAGTGGATTATGGAAGAATGTAGTGGATTATGGAAGAATGTAGTGGATTATGGAAGAATGTAGTGGATTATGGAAGAATGTAGTGTATTATGGAAGAATTTAGTGTATTATGGAAGAATTTAGTGTAGTATGGAAGAATGGATTATGGAAGAATGTAGTGTTTTATGGAAGAATGTAGTGTAGTATGGAAGAATGTAGTGAATTATGGAAGAATGTAGTGGATTATGGAAGAATGCAGTGTATTATAACCGCACCACGGATAAAATTAACAATGTGAACCGTTTCACTCCAACTCACAGATTGCACTAGTGTACCACATGTACCAATATAACTTTCCATTTTAAAAAACAAATAAAGTTACCACTTAGGCATCAGTCGACAATAGCGGTGTTCACAACATGTGCCGTTTAAGTTCTAAGGTTTTAACCCTTTGTTTACCAGGAGGTTTTCATTGAACAGTAAAATCGTCTGGCGTTAGCCAGAGTGAAATACGTAGGAGTCCTGTCAGGTGATAAAGGGTTAAAGTTTCTTTTGATCTAAAGATTCTATCAGTTTTATCCTTAGAGATACAAGTTGATGCGATTATGTTGGTGAAACGATTTACAACACCAAGGTCTTGCAGATATTCTTACACTGTAGCCCGCATGAGTTCAATGTGTTTTAACAATTAAGCGATTGCAGTCTCCAACGCAATTGCGAAAGTCGGGCAAAAGGTGAAGCTTGGCACCTCTTACCAGTTTCGCGCGTCGGATGGAGACCAAGCTTTGCTATCAATGATAATTAAGATGGTAGTCTACCCTAAATTACCTAAATCACTCTTTTTGCTATGATTTCTATCCAATTTAACCAGTCGTAACAAAAAATTGCAAGATGTAGTAAGTACATGTATGATATAAACAGGGATTCAGATTTAGGCTGGCGAACGGCGAATTTTGCCGGAGGTTGAACAAGCTTAGTGGCCTATTCGCCATGTCTCTATCGTATTTCGCCGTCGCTGGACGGGAAAATAACACAGATTTATGTACGAAGAATTTACTTTTGCCAGAGCTTTCAGGCCCAATTCTCCGTTCCAATGATTTTCCTCCCCAGATCTTTCACAAGAAACCTGAAACGCTGATATAAATCTAAGCGCGCGTAAACTAGCGTGTAGCTTATAATATCCATAATAACCTGAAAAATATTACATCATAAACCAAGACTTTAGAAGCAATATCTCAAAAGTAATAATGGATATCAACCCCCAACTATTTCAAAAGTTTTTCAAAGTTGTTCTTCATGTTAAATAAGTCGACAGATTTTTAATTCGTCAAGTACTCTCCTTTAACCGCCAAAAAACACTGTTGCACGGTAACCAGCGAAATGTTGCAAATCCAAAAAACGTCTATCTACTGTATTGCAAAAAACACTAAAACATACACCTGCAGACAAAGCAAGCCACAAAACCCTTTAATGTAGGGTTTCCGTAAATTTAATGCAGCGAAATTCAGTTCGCAAGGAATCTCCCAATTTACGTTTATTAGCGGAATTAGATGTTTCTCTTTATCCATTATATTATCTATGTATAAGCTTTAGGACAACAAGTCTGTCGGACAAAAGTCTCAAAATGTCATGCGCCGTTCTACAAATGCGTTTAATCATAAAACAGAATGATGTAATTTGAAACACAACTCAACGTGAGGAGATTTTACAACCCGTTTTGAAAAATTATTTGAAAACAAATTCTCGAAAGCGTAAACTTGACTCAACCACTCATACAGTACTTCCACCATTGGCACACTTGAATCGTCTGACGATTCCTTTTCCGACAAACGCTGACGACGAATTCTTCAACACTCCATGACAATGACATAAAAGCTGAGGACGATAATTCTCTTACAAAGACGCTGATAACACTGTTCTTATATGATTATGCCTATACCAAATTCAACTCTCCAACTTTTATGGCACTAATCTTGTTTACTTCACTAAATAGTAGGCCTATTACGCAGTTTATTAACATCTTAGGGTATTTCTGACCAAGTGATTTTTAAAATGTAAGAGGAGTACCTGTTTTCTGATTTTGAAACGGGCATTTTTGTAGCATGAATATAGTCATCATTATTATTGTAATTAGTAATCAGTTAATTTTTAATAATTTGACAGGTTAAAACGGGTCTTCGATTCATATCAGAATTATCTCACTCCAAAAAAGAACCTGAAAAAATATCAGTTATTATAATATTATTGTGGTGAGGGGAAGAGATCGTTATTTTATTACAATATCTCATTGACTTTCTAATATCTCATTACATCTTTGTTAATATTTCAGCACATCTCAGGTTGATATCCTGACTTTAAAAGTGAAATTTATATTACGGCATTAGTCAGGCAGATACAAAGGAAAAAGTGACGAAGCCTCACAATTCCATTTGACCCTCATTTTGTGCGTTTAAGCTTAGTAAAAACATTTTTGAATGTTGGGCATGTTATAATTTCTTGTGGGCTCTTGCCAACATGTTTTTCTTCGGTTTTAGTATAAAGTGCAACTACTGTTCAAAAAGATGAAATTTTGTCTTCAGTTGTAGAAAAAATCCCAATTGCCCAGTCTTGTAAAAGACCCAGGAAAGAAACAGTGAGCTCGATACGTACTTCATATAACTGGAGCGAGATCTTTTGCTATGTGACGCCAATTTTATAATTGTAAACTGTACATGCAGTACGTCATTTCTAGCCTATTTGCTCGGTCTTTTGCACAGATTAGTACGTGCAAGACCGAGCAGGGGGACTGGAAATGAAGTACTACAATTTCAAAAATTGGCTTCAATTTTACAAGCTGGCGATATACATAACTGAAGAGATCTCTCTCCAGTTATGTATATCGAGCTCACGGTCAAAGAGACTGGAAATGACGCACGCTTCAATCGGCAACCAGATAATCGGAAAACACGGAAAAGGAATGGCACTATTTGTCATATACTTTAAATACTTTGCTTCCAAATTTTTGACAGACTTGTCACTTTGTTTATTAAACATACATACATGTAGTTAACAAGTTGCAGCGAGTTTCATCACGGAAAAGCAAAGGTTTAAGTGATTAAAAACAGCAAAACTTTTTAAAAATATTCCCTTGTTAGTTCCAGGTCTATTGCTCACGGTCACATCAGAAGAATACAAAGCTCTCCAGTACACTAGACATATTTGTAGTATATATCAAGCTGAGAGAACTCTCACTTGATATGACAAAATTTTTGTTGGCAATGTCCTTTGAATATTATTATCATTAAATATTATCGTTAATTATTATTATTATTATTATTATTATTATTATTATTATTATTATTACCATTAATAATTATTATTATAATCATTTTTATTGTCAAGATGAGAATGGGAAACTTACTTGTTATTTAAAAAAATATTTGAACATTTGATGTCCCTGTGTAAGAAATTTCGCTCGTGACAATAGTTTAAGCCATCCATCAGCTGTCTCATAAATGACTGAATATGTTCATCAGAGAAGTACACCAAACCAGATTCAAGCAAACCCATTAAGTCATGATCAAGGTATTCAAATACCAAGTAGAATGCACCTGGTTAAAATAACAAAAGTTTTAATACTGTAATTTTGGTACAATGTACATGCATGTATACTAGACACTGGTTTAATGCAAGTTTTCGTATGTACATGTAGATTGGTTTTAGATTTCTGTTACCCATGCACAGATTTTACTCTGGCTAACACCAGATGATTTTACTTGCCCAGGGAACACCCCCTCTGCAGACAATGGGTTAAGAAGCAAGTGTTTTGAGACAATATCTTTAACCTATGCACCATGGTACTGAATGAAACAGCCACTTAACGGTAGATTTTACTCAGAATTTTACTTGCACCAGGAAAACCCTATTCAAGGAATAGTTGCAGGAGTCAAATTTGCCATTGCCTCCAACATTATTTAAACATTTTCGATATAAAGAAAACCAGGTTTGCAAAACCTGACTGCATCATTACTTTCCGTCCCCTGAAATGCAAAACATTGACCTACAGTATCAAAAATCTTTCTTTATTCAAGTGACTAGACAACTCTCTATGTACTACTCTCCAACACATCACTCTTAAACAATTCATAACTTTACTCTTAAAATATTATGTCAGCTCCGGACAAATGCTATGACGAAGATGAATCGAGGACATGGAAGACCATTTGTCTTAAATGTAACTATTGCCATCCTTTATTGTCTGAGCTAACATCTATTATAATTATATCAAATAATTCTAATTTAAGTTAATTTAGTAATTAGTCGTAGTTGTGTAACAGGGGCGGTGCAGCCGGGGGGGCTGGGGGGGCCTCATAAGGCTTCAACTTTCCCTGGATGACTGTAGAGGTCAATGCTACGACGGGGCTAGCAACATGCTCGGGAAAAAGTCAGGAACTGCTCAGCAAATTGCGGCCTTGCAGCCGAAAGCATTTGTTACACATTGCTATGCCCATTCCTTAAGCTTAAGTGTAAAGAGTGCGGTAAAACATTGTAAGCTAATATCTGATACGATGAGCACTGTAAGAGAGCTGGTCACGCTGATTAAATATTCTCCAAAACGAGAAACAATTCTTGGTCACGTGAAAGATAACATGAAAGAGCTGCTGGAATATTAAAGTTTTGTCCCACAAGATGGACTATAACCGCAGTGTGCTATGAACGCGTCCTGGCAAATTATACATCTCTCTTCAAAGCATGGGACGTTTCTCTTGATCCTAACGTGAGAGCACGCATACTTGGCTGTGAAGCCCAAATGAAGACTTTTAATTTCTTCTTTGGTCTCCATCTAAGTAAACTTCTTTTTGCCCACACAGACAACCTTTTAAAGACTCTTCAATCTCCAACTCTGTCTGCTGCAGCAGGTCAGCATCTCGCCAACCTCACAGTAAGGACATTGGAAAGCATCAGAAATAAAGAGTCATTTGACGCCTTTTATGACGTGGTTGTTATCAAAGTAAAACAGTACCCTGCCATTGGTGAACCAGCCTTTCCTAGAAAACGCTGTGTACTCGCACACTATGAAATTGGCAACGCAGAGCCAGTGTACCCACGCACAGCTCGTGACCACTACAGGAATATCTACTATGAAGCCCTGGATCATTTGATCTCATCCGTGAATGAACGATTTGATCAACCAGCGTTTAAAGTGTACGCCAGTTTAGAAGCCCTGCTTCTCAAAGCAGCAAAAGGAGAAAATGTATCCAACTCGAAGGAAATGGAGGACCTGACATTGAAGTTTAGTGCAGACGTAAATGTCAATTCTTTAGTTGCACAACTAAGCACATTTGGATTACTAATGAAAGGAAATAAGTTGGAATGTTTTCAAGACATTTTGACGGCAGTGAAGAATCTACAGCCACACGAGCTACAGTTAATTGATAACATCATTACTGTCTGCAAGTTAATCCAAGTTATTAGTTAATCCAGCCACAAGTGCAACAGGGGAGAGATCTTTCTCAACCGCAAGGAGGATCAAAACCTGGCAACGATCAACGATGTAGCAATCAAGATTCAACCATCTCACCATTTTGAATACTCAAAGACAGACTGGATAGATTGTCTTTAGTTTCTGTTGCTAATACATTTGTATCTCTAAACGAAAATCGGGAAAGAAACTTCAGCACCTTTACCACAGTTGATTTTGAATAAAACGGAAAATTTACTTGTTTGAGTCTTTTATTCTCTGATATAGACTTATAGGCTACAGTCATCTGTTTATTTATCGTAATAAGTTGTATTTAAAGTAATGGAACAATGTAATTTTTAACAAACATATAAGATATTTTAGGAAATGTTGAATTCTTTATCCACCAAGGCTTCGTATTGTCATTGACAAGTTAAATGATCAATAATAGTGCAATTCATTGGCGTTGGTTCCAGAAAAATTATCTGGTGCGTTTAGCCAGAGGGGAAGAAGGGCTGGTTAAGAAAAAAAACAGGGACTCTTATATTGTGTCGCGCCCAGCCCCCCACTTGAAATAACGCTGTGCCGCCCCTGTGTAATGTTTGTTTGTAATGGGTCCACAGCAGGCTTCTCATTCTGTGAAATGGTAGGTGTGTCGCAATTTGCACACCTAGATTCATTTAGGCGTGAAATGGCATGCGATTGAAAGTCAATGATTTATTTACACAAAAATAGTATCCTCATTTTCCCATTGCAAATACAAGTCAGTAGAATGAGTCTTCAGTTGTAAGCTCACTACAATGTTGTCCGACAAGCGTCTAAAATCGCATCATTCCACGATGGAAATTGTACTAAGCATTCAAGCAAATGACCATGTTTGGACGGAAGAAGTTATTATGTAATTCTCATGTTGCGTAGTCAATTACATTAAATTTTGTTTTCTCAACAAAAGAAATGTTGACAATTCAACGTGCTTTACCTTGGAGTTAGAGTTGGTAGCCATTTGTGCAATTGTGTGACTTCCAAGTGACAAGTCAGTTCTCTGAAGCACCTGTCACCGCGTTCGCAGTCCCTCCGGACGCTACACGAAAACTTCAAATCTCGCTTGTTTGTGTGTAGAAAATAATAGAAAATAAATACCTGTGCAACTAATTTCATTTTTCTTACAAACCTAGCATTCTTTAGCGCATTTTACCGTGGGGTTGCCAATTGATTTGTATAATTGCACTGCTTTTCAGGAGTGCAGTTTATGGCACACCTAGAAGGCATGAGGCGTGCGCCAGGGCGTGCACATGAGATCGCACGCCTCAAAATGAGAAGCCTGGTCCACAGTAATTGGCTTTTGCTGTTGTGGTGTCCCTGCCACCATTGTCCGTGTTCATCGTCCAACAATTGTAGTTGTCCTTTTTTGTGTCCTTGGCAAAGTTTAAATAAATAAATAAATACATCCTAACATTCTTTACTTTGTTGCAGGCTACCTGTCCAAGCTTCATACTTTTTATTTTATTTTATATAATGTCCTGAAAAAAATTGCTACAAGAAATGTGTGGGTGTCCAGAGGGTGACAAAAATTAACAACAGGAACAAAAACCCAACAATACAATGCACTAAAAAAACTCTAGGCTTGTACAAGTAATGAAATTATCTAAACAGATGTATTTACATATATTTCCTATTGACATTATCTTATTATCAACACCCAAACAGGGTTTGATTTATTGGCAAAAAGTCAGTTTGCTGTTTTAATTCTGGACTGCAGTGGCCCCTTCATGTAATTTGTGCTCCCCCAGGAAACCAACTTCTCAATGTCTGATATTCCAATATGCAACACTGTTTTTGTTTGGCGATATGCTGCTACAGTATTAAATTTAACAAACTTGATTGGGTCTGGGCCACCCAAATTGAAATCCAGAATTTTGTTTTGAATTTCAAGCCAGGGTTTCATACAAAACACACAAAATTTCTTTTTTCACATGGAAAAAATGTTTTTGTAAATTGCAAATTGTGAGTGGCTGTTTGCGGCTAGTACTGCACCACATGGTTAAGAATTTGCACAATATATCACACAGTCCATCTGTTGTGTGACACTGTAACTGTAGGTATTGTACAAGTTCAAGTTTATGACAAGTTATATTTTCAAGTTATATTTGCACAATAAAATTTGACTTACCTCTATCTAATCTAAAGTCCATTGCATTTTTTTTATCAGTAACAATTTCTTGTAATTTTACAATGTTTTTATGAGACAACTGTCTCAAAATTTTTATTTCTCTTACAGCAGTGATGGGAAAGCCCTCTTTTTCATTATCCAATCGAACTTTCTTTAAAGCCACTATTTCACCTACAAGACATATCAAAAACAGAAAATAGGTTAATTCTCACCTAAAAATTAGCTAATTTAAAGGCATATTAAGGACTGCTCACCATAAACATGTCAAGCCCACAAACTAATTACAGTACAAATCAAATTATCAACAAAATAACTGTCAAAAGCTTTAATTGTATTGGAATACAGTATGTTAACCCATGCACCACAGTGCCAACCACAAACAGCCACTTAATTAACAGATTTTACTCTGGCTGACTCCAGACAAATTTTCTTGCCTAGGGAAAACCCTGAAAGGTCAATAGGTTAATAAAGAACTTTAAATGTTCTTTATTAACAGATTATGTACATGTACACTGTTTAAACTTAACAATCTTCTGAAAAAATCTCATAATTGGCATAAGTATGAACAAGACTCAAGGTCCCATGTCTCTTTGGAATAATAATATTTCCAGAAATTACACTCTAATATAATTTAAACCAAATGATAATATATACCAGTATAGTGATAAGTTAATGCCAATCACAGGATTGATTCAACATTAGGTAATGCAACTCTGATTTCAAGATTGATAAAATGTACAGTAACTTAGAAGTTACTATTTGTGACCCAACATTTCAACACTCCTAGTCTAGTGTTTTCATCAAGGATGAACTGTAATCATAACAAGTTTCCTTTTATACAGCCACTTATAGTTGCTGTCATCACATGTACCGTATATGCAGATCATATACATGTACAGTATGACATATGGCATGGTTTCATCAAATCCAAAGCCCTGGTAACATCTTTAATAACAGCAAAAAATGCATCAGAAATGGCAAGCCATGTTCACACACTGTAAAACACCACACATAAACAAGAGGACCCATAAAAAGACTAAATGTCAATGCATTACTTAGGGTCAACTAATTTGAAAACATACCAGCACCAGTTCTAATCAGTAACTTACCGGTACTTGTAACAGATTTTATTCTAGATATCTAAGAATAGACAATTTGTTCTTTCAAGTGTTTGATTATGGTGATTTTAGTGATATACCAGTAAAACAAGTAAATTATCAGTTTGTTTACAAAGATTACACTGTACACACCATCAAATACAGTAAGGTTTTGCTAAACTATTTTTTAACACCATACTGTACATGTATATCACGTTTGACAGGTCTTACTACAACACTGAAAGCCCTGTCACACTGCATGTTTAAGAAAATAACAAAAATCCTAAAATTAAATAGCAAATTGTAATTCCATAATTTTAACATGATGTTATATTTTTCAAAGTCACTGTACCTGTAAGTTTTTCTTTTGCCTTATACACTTGTCCAAATGTTCCTTCACCAACAATATCAATAATATCAAACATATCCACACATCTTTCTCCCCATTCACCCTCTTCTTCTGACTCATCATCTGACATCCCAGGTGTTGATAATGCCAGAGGAGTTGTACCTTTAGAATCAGTTGGTGTTTCTGTTTGTGAATTTTGTTCACTTTGTTCTTTATGTATTTCTGATGTCTCAGATGTTTCAGAAACTGGGGATTCATCTGGCAAACCAGGTAAAACAGGCGGTAAGGGCAGAGGTGGGAGAGCTGGTGGTGGTGGTTTATCTTCCTCAGGGGGAAGTGGAGGTGGTTCATCATTAGGTAATGGTGGTTTTGTTTCTTGAGACGTCTGATTTTCCTTTGGTAATGGTGCCACAGGTTTCTCAAGAGGTGGAGTGATTGGTGATAATGTCTCTGAAATAATCTTTAACTTTTTGTCTGCAGATTCATTTTTCCTATTATTTTGAACACTAGTACTTTGTGTTGCTTTGGAGTCATTTTTTATAATATCAGTAGTTTTATTTTTATATTTCACAGGAGATTTTTTTGAGAAACTTTCTGTAGATTTGGGTTCATTGTTTTTTAATGATGAATTTTTATGCATTCCTTGCTTGCCATCCAATTCACTTCCCTGACTTTTATTATTTTTAGACATTGTTTTGTTAGATGAGTCCAGCTTTGATCTTGAGGAGGTAACCCTAGAGCTACCACCAGATTTTGATCGGTAAGGGGAAGGACTCCTTTTTGGTGAATATGATCTCCCAGATCTACTTTTATATACATGTACAGGTGATTGATAATATCCATGATATGGAGATCTAACTGGAGATCTCCTTGGTGACCAGCGTGGTGACCTATATGGTGATCTGTAAGGTGAGTAAGATTTATGAGGTGTTCGATATGGTGATCTTGATGGAGATCTGTAACGCTTTCTCCCAGTTGATTTGCGTGGAGACGGACTTCTTCCTCTGTATGGTGATCTTGACATTCTGACTGAAGATCTTCTCTCAGGTGACAAAGATGGATATCGTTCTGGTGATCTATATGGACTACAACTTGGTTGTTTTGGTTGGTATGCCCTTGGCAGCACAGGTTGTACCTCCATTTTCTTGATTTTGTTACTTTTATGTTTCTTGTTTTTCTTTTTAGTAGGAGGAGGTGCATACTCATATTCAACATCATCTTTGCTACTACTATTTAACGTTCTAGGAGGGCTCACTGGAGAAATTGCTTTAAGTTCCTTAGAAGGTGGTGGAGAAATCGGTGAATGTAGCGACTCATTCACAACACTGTCAACAATCACCCGTTTTGTCGAAGGAGAACGCTTTCGTTTCAACTTACCAGTTTTCGGTGAAACTTTGTTCTTCTTACTTTTTTTCTTTTTCTCTGGTCGTGCCTTTTTCGATGCCGTTGGTACAGGAACCGGCGATGGCCGTCTTTCCACAGGTACAGTAACACTAACAGGAACCGAATCTGCTTCACTCGCTTCATCAGACGGTGGCGAAATGTCCTCATAATCTTGTAATGCTGCTATTTTAATTTTCTGGGGTTCATTCTTAACAGTTTTTTTAGCCTTAACTGTCTTATTCTTTTTCTTATGGGCCTTCTTCGTCTTTACACGGGTGGGATTCGAAGACGAGCTTCGATGATTTGTACTTGGCATATTTTCACAAGCGTTTTATGATCTAATCACGCTTCTTATCTTTCGTTTTGGTATAAATAAAATGAAAATTTATCCTATTCTTAATCTTTCTAGCTCAAGCAATATTGTGTGCTTCGGCGGAGGCGGATGCAAAGGGATTCTGCATCAGCCAACTCATCTTTCGACGAGACCGCCATTTTGCCATTTTCATGAAGCTTCCACACTTGTGCCAACCTATTCTGCGCAAGCGCAACCGAGAAGCCAAACAAAAACATGGCCTCCCAGGAAGCAATATTTGGCGACGAAGAAGATGCCGAAAAGTTGATAGGTGAAAGTGATTTCAGCAGGCTAAAAGATTCTCATTTTACTGTATGTAAATAAAAAATTGTATGTGAGTTTTTAAACAGCATTTGCACTTGTCGTCCTTCCATCAAATGTTGTACTTTCATAAAACAATGATTGGTGCATCAACATAAATTATTCTGATTATCCAGTTTAACAGGGGGTGGCTGCGAACTCATTGCCGTTATGAGTATTATTTTAGAATTCAGCTTTTGAACTCAAATGAATAACGATGAAATAATGCTAGCCCACATCATTAATTTTTTTACATCATTAATTTTTTTTATATATAAGGAATTAACACCACTGTAAATGGTGAACCATAGAGAGTAGAGAGTAGAGAGTTTAATCATGTCATGTCAAATGAAACATACTATAAAGCCAGCTTCCGGACAGAACTCACTGCCCTCTTTATGTTAAAATTCGAGTTGGAGTGAGTCCAATCTATTGTATGGTATATTTTTTTGTATATTCTTGTTATGAACATACTCAAACTGGTACTCAGAATAAAAACAGTATTTTTTAGTTAAAATCAAGAGAGACATCACAATGTTCAGATAATTTTTCACCAGAACATTGTCCCTTAATCTGCCACTTTCTTGATTTTATTGAATACACAGTTATATTTTAAGATGTTTTTATGTAGAGTACACCATGTACATGTATTATTTTATATATACTTATGTTGTTAGCTGGTAAGGGTTTTTAACAACATATTGTGATACCGTATATACAGTAATTAATGCCTTTTTATACTACATTGATATTTTGAAGAACTTTTAGTCAATAAACCCTTCAAACACAGTATTGAACAGTCAACTTTTCTTAAAGAATTGTCTTTGGCATTGAAAGTGCTGATAAGCCAAATTGTATATAAGAATGATAGTACGGTAAATAAGTGTATTCAGAATTTATAAAATAATGAGAATAAAATAAGATCATTGATGAGTTGATAAACACAATAATATAAACATTATTTTTTTATTGTTATGGATAAGTCAGAGTTATTATTTGTGTGATATTTAATACACAAATCCAAAGCTTTATTTTCCCGGCATGGTCTCTCTGATACATCACTTTAAAGATTTTGTCCACTGTCCGGTGTTACATAATGTTTCATTTCCTTATGCTTAGCTCAGCAAACAAATCTTTAATTAGGTTTGTTGTTACTGCTAGGTATAATTCTGTTAAATACTGTATTACCCAAAACTTTCCCCTTGACAAATAAAATCGACTAATTTTAAACTGGCATTAAAGTTAAGGTGCACTAGAAAGTATTGTCCATTAATGTGTTAATTTCTTTATTGTGAAACAAGAAATGTGTCAAGTGTAGATCTGCAGTGCATATATATATCATCTTTGATCAGTCAGTAAAAGATTAGCTAGCATTACTACAAAAACATCACTAAATTAACCCATACACCACAGTGTCAGCCCAAAAATGGCCACTTAACAGATTTTACTCTGACTAATACCAGATGATTTTACTCACCCAGGGAAACAACCCTTAATGAGTAGTGGTTTAATGAGTACCTTGAGACTATTTAACCCATGTACTGTGGTGCTGACCAGTGTCATAGCCAGCCCGACAATTTAGTCATGCTATACATGCCATGCTCAACAACTGTAAAAACAATGAATTTCTAAAGAAATTAATAATCATGGTAATGATTTGAAATTTGCATAGCAGGACCACCCTTACGGGCTGGTTTCACCACTGTATTGACCACAAAAAACAGTCACTTTTACTTACTAAAAGCACTGACTACCTGTAACTGTAATTCAATGTAGTGTACTACAAATGCCCTAACCCATTGCAGGGTGACTAAAATTATCTAGCATTAGCTGGGTGAGAGAAAAATATATTAAGTGGCCATTTCCCACAGGCACTGCAGCAGATCCAGTTAACCTATGCATCGCAGGGCAATCTCCAGCTAATGCCAGAGAGTTTTACCTTTACTTACCAGGGTATGCAGGGAAACCCCCTACCAACAATGGGTTAATGTTAGTCTCAGAGCAATCACTTATGCAGGAGGGTTTCCTCTGGGGAGTAAAATCCTCTGGCCAGAGTTAAACCTGTTAAATAAGTGGCTGGTTTAGCCTGGTTGATCATCAATCAGGCTATGAGTCTGTTTATCATTGTATATACTCTAAACTGACTAATTGCAAGACAGTTTTACCTATTCTGTACACTGTAAGTGGAGAGGCCCTGGTTAAAATTGTCTGATTGCCCTGGCCAACAAAAATAGGGAGTATGACATCAATAATGCAATATATCATTAAAAGATTATTGAATGGTGGATGTCACTAGTTTTTGTGATAGAATTAACAAACAATAACATTTGGCATTAGTAACGTGACTCTGAGTTCAAGATTTATTGAATGTAACTTAAGAAGTTATTATTCATGTCCCAATGTTTCGACACTCGTTCACAGAATAAGGAATGAACAGAAGGGTAACTCAGCCGTACAACGTGTCCCGCTCTATTTTTATGCAGTTTATTGGCCGGAAAATGGCGGGCTAGCCAGTTCAGCTTGTTTATTGGCTGTTTTGTTAATTAAGATGGAGTTTACTGGCCAGAGTAATGACCGACAACATGCGTAATGCGATATGCGCGAGGACACAAACTGCAAAGGTTACGACCTGAGTTGACCTTCTGTTTATTTTTTATTCTGTGACTCGTACTTAGTGTCTTCATCGCAAAGGGTTTTCTTTTATACACCCAAGTATTATGTCATCATCTATTTACAAGATGCAAATAGGTAATAACCGCCGTCGTCCCGGTTTAACGCGTTCATTGTTTTGTTAACCTTTTTCAGACCGTAGCTCCACCTTAGGCAAGTAATATCGTCTGGCGTTAGTCCGCGTAAAATAACAAAACTCAGCTGCGGCCCGGAAAGGGTTAACGAGACAGTTCTTAAGCTTTTAACACCGCCTTTGAGGTTACCGCTGATTGGTGGTAAAAGTTTTCAAATTGCCCCACGCAATCCTTTGTTTGGTTCGACAAATGTGCTCTGAGAAAAGTGAGTATTTTTGAAATGATAAACTGCTTTTTGGTGCTTTTTTAGACGTGTACAAAACACTGATCTCTATATTAACTGGATTGGCTATACCTTACTAAATGCTATATGTAGCGTGACCCCACTGGCCGCC
>JAOBAZ010292714.1:0-14219 GCA_026546875.1 Pteroeides caledonicum
CAGACAGACAGACAGACAGACAGACAGACAGACAGACAGACAGACAGACAGACAGACAGACAGACAAACAGACAGACGGACGGAGGCGCGCAGGCGTACATCCCGGCGAACGGACAGACGTACCTGGATAGCATGGATTTTCGTAATACAAGCATCAAGGAGTTTCTGAGCGTAATACTTATCCTTATTAGGGGCTTGATACAAATAAAAATATAATCATTCAGCGAAATAAGCACTGGATAATACACGATACAGTGAAATGGTGGAATTAATTTAACTAAGAATAAAAGACTAAAATTAACATAACATATAAAAAAATAACATAAAAAATAACATATTAAAATTTATTATAAAACTATTAAAACTTTACCAACTTTCTTTGTTTTCGATTTAAATTTAAAATTTGCTCACCAGTACTTTGCGTCCGCCATCTTGGATCAAATTTCAAAAAATTAACACAGATTTTAATGACATTATAAAAAATCAAGATGGCGGACTTCAGGTCGCAATGGGCAAGCTTTATAGTTTACAATTACCTAATGGGTAGCGTGTTTAAATAGCTTTATCCAAACACGATGGGATGTTGCGAGAGTTGAGAAAAGCTACTGAAATCACGAGCCAAAGGCGAGTAATTTCAGTAAGGTTTCTCAACTCGACCAATATCCCAAGTATTTTGATAAGGTTATCCAAACACGCTACCCATTAGGTAATTGTTTTATATAATAACAAAAACAAATTTTCTCGCAAATTTTGTTGTAACGTCACAGCATTCGAATTTAATTTAACCCGTGTTTCCCTTTAAATTGTAACAAAAAAGAACAGCACAATAAAGAAAAATTTGTTTTCGCGCTCACATATTTAAAAAAGCAATCTTTATAACAGGAGACAGATTCAAAACTATATATTTGAGATGCTAACTTTCACAACTAACAATTAATTTCGCCCCTATATTTTAAACACCATATAAAAGCAAGATCTTATCAAAATGTTTCATTACAAATAACGTAATGAAAAAATGTTTTGTACTTTACATGGCCGTTGGTTATCACCATGAAACAAGAGATCTGTGCTTACGCCAACAAAAACCAGACACTCGTCTCGAGAGTGATAGAAACACTCTCCAAGTAATATATACATCAGTGGTTTGATGTCAGGCGGAAGGTAGCCCTAGTCCGTCTTCCCTGGATTCAAAATAACGTCGCCAGAGTTAGCTAACAGAAAACCCAAAAGTTTTGGTACAGTAATCCAGTTTCACTAAATTACTTTTATTTTTTACTTCATTTACGTTTATTTTATTTAAAGAATTTTAAATAAATCATTTTTAAAAAGCCCTTTAACTTATATTAAAAAAATTCAACGTAATGGACATGTTGGAATATTCTAGAAAACAACTCCATACAAGCGATAAACCGAGAAAAGAAAAGAAACAAAAATCCATAGAATAACTTACTCTGTTATTAATCTGTTAAAGTTATTATAGAAAGTGACAATAAAAGAAATCACGGCATATGCACTTTAAGATTTTTATTGGATTGTTAATTTTTCCTTTCTGTTTTCTCATAACCCAATAATACATTCATTTAGAAACTTGCCTCGTCGAGACCTACATAACTAGCCCACTGTACTTACCAGGACTGCAAGGAGAAGGCCTTTTGCAGTTGTTGGTAATAAGTACGAAAGATACTCAAAAGCTTCCTTGACCTAAATAAAGAAACACATATGACATGCACCATGCCTACAGGCAGTATGCATGGTGCATGTCATATAAAGGAAAACAAAAAATTATATCAACGTAGTTAAGATTTGTTCAAAAGTATACACATTAGGAAAATACGAAATTAACAATGCGTACCTTTGGTAAAGAATCAAGGATCGCTTGGGGATTTGTTGAGACTGCATTGCTAAGTAAATCTAAAAAATAAAATTTGGAAAGCTAGAATAATAGGGGACTTTTTGGGACCTGGAATAATAGGTAAAATATGGGAAAACTGAGAATAATAGGCCATTTTTGCATGAGGTCATTGTAATAACAGCACATTGTAATAACCGCGGTCATTGTAATAATGGCAGCGGTTATCCATTTCTAAATGTCAAACAGTTAATTTTCAATGTTGTCAATAGTTTTGTGAGGAGCAAGAAAACACTTTAGGAGTCTTATAAGCATTAGCCTTTATAATATTAGTGTTAATAGTGTTAATAAAATTCATGTTTTCCTAATTTTGGTATCAATTCATAGCGATAGATTTGGGGAATAACTTTAATAATAGGAAAGATTTTGTGAATAATGTGCGAACGTTTTGGGAATAAAGGAATAGAATAATTGGTAAATTTTTAGGAATAATGTGCGTGTCCTTACAAACTAGTTATAGAAAGATTTGGGGGATCCAACAAGTTTGTATGTGTAATCCTACAAGATCGTATGTGTATTCCGGTAAGGTTGTATTTGTTATCCGAAAAGAATGTATGCGTAATTGGATAACACTGTATCCGTAATTCCGATTATATGGGTAATCCGATAGGACAGTATAGTTAATCCGGTGGGGTTGCATGGGTAATCCAATAGGATTGTATGGGCAATCTGATAAGATAGTTTGTGTAATCGGAGAGGATTGTATGAGTAAACGGATAGGATTGTATGGGTAAACGGACAGGATTGTATCGGTAAACGGACAGGATTGTATGGGAAAACGGACAGGATTGTATGGGAAAACGGACAGGATTGTATGGGAAAACGGATAGGATTGTATGGGTAAACGGATAGGATTGTATGTGTAAACGAATAGGGTTGTATGGGTAAACGGATAGGGTTGTATGGGTAAACGGATAGGATTGTATAAGTAAACGGACAGGATTGTATGGGTAAACGGATAGGATTGTATGGGTAAACGGATAGGATTGTATGGGTAAACGGATAGGATTGTATGGGTAAACGGATAGGATTGTACGGGTAAACGGATAGGATTGTACGGGTAAACGGATAGGATTGTATGGGTAAACGGATAGGATTGTATGGGTAAACGGATAGGATTGTACAGGTAATACATTAGGATTGCATCGGTAATCTGAAAAGGTTGTATTGGTAATCTAATAAGACTGAATGGCTAGTCGGATAGGATTGTTCGGTAATATATGTCATATATGGGTAACCGGATAGAACTGTATGGGTAATCTGATTACTTACAGGATTGTATGGGTATTCCGATAGAATTGTATGGGTATCCATTAGAAGTTGTATGTGTAATCCCATAGGATTGTACTGTATGGGTAATTTCATAGGACTGTATGTGTAAAATCTGATAAAACTGTATCAATAGGATTGTATGGGAAGTCCGATAGGATTGTATTGGTAATCCATTAAGATTGTATCCGTAATCTGACAAGATTAGATTGTTAATCCAGTAACATTCTACGGCAATCGGATAGGATTGTTTGGGTAATCCAATAGGACTGTATGGGTAATCCAAAAGGATTCTACAGACATTCCGATAAGACTATAGATACTCCATTAGGGTAATCCAGTAGGAATGTATTGTATGGGTAATCCAGGGGGAATGTAAGGATAGTCGAATAGGTTTGTATAGGAAATACATTAGGATTGTATCGGTAGTCCGAGGGAATTGTATAACGATTTATAACAATATAAATTAACGATGATATATACTGACATTAAATTAACGTGTTTTTTTTATCTAAGTTGTAACTTTATTGTTACTTGCCTAAATCTGTTTTCACAGCACTTACCAATATAATGCTTTGGTGCATTTGATGTTTTGGTCAACAATCTATTAAAGATCTGCTCCAGTATTTCCGTTCTGAAAATTTCACGACCCTTTCAAAAAAAGAGCTGAGTGGTTACAATTTCTTACTATGGTTTATACCAAATAAATTTACCGAGATCATCCTTGTTTTTCATATAAGCCTGCTTTGGATTGGAAAAATTAGAAAAAATATTTTTGATTGCTTTAATCTTACGCGACCATGCATACTACAGACGTTTGCCAAAAAAGCGGCTAGCTCAACGTGAGTCAAGTCTGCAAGCCGTTTTGGATCCAAGTACCGGTGCAACACGCCGAAATCAATGGCCTGGCTTAATCAATCATGATGAGAGGTTAGAACAACTTGTGTACTTATTAATTTCTGATATACAGTAAGGCATATTTTTTCTATGGATTTGTCTTTTTTTATTGCCCTAAGAAATTGCAATTTAAAATTTGTCTCGAAACAACACTAATTACAGAATCTTAAAATTTAAAGCACACAAAAAATTATTTATTGTGGGCGTGGGACAAAATAAACATTGTATGACTGCAATGAAAAGTCAACACAAAGAACACAAATTTATTTAATTGTATAATTAACTATCAGTAACAAAAATCGACAACAAATAATATAATTGTTTCAGTAGAAAGACAAAGGTATAAAATAATATTACACAAGATTTGCAACTAGTAGTTTTCTACTAAATTATTAATATAGAGTGCACATAAACAGGGAATTTGCAGTCCTCTAGGCAAGACTAGGGAGGGGGACACACGTCTCCCTCCCTAGTCTTGCCTAGGGAGGGAGACGTGTGTCGCCCTCCCTAGTCTTACAGTAGGAATATGAATTTATACTTGGTACATTAAAGTTTGTAGTCCGAAGCGAACAATGTTCTAGACTTGCCAGAAAGCCTGGTTTCCATATGATCACTTCGATCGCCCAATTACTGCAATCGTACTATCTCCGTCAACAATAGTACAATCACTCTAACTGGCTGAACACAGTTTTGAGCGATCGAAGCGATCATATGGAAACCAGACTTAAGTGGGCCACTTTGTAAGGAATGTCATGTAAGCTGGAACAATTTTACATATATTAATTTAACATTTTTTGAAAATGGTATTTTACTATTTTCAAATATAACGATTGTCTTTTATTCACTGTTTGACCACCCTATTCCACATTGAAGAGTTGGTTTACCCACCTATTTACCCTATAGTGCCCCCCCGACCACAAACAATGAAAGGTCCCTAAATAAGCGCCAGAAGAATTACGGTAAATATTTGCCGAAATCACTTTGACTTCGATAAACCAAAGTTATATACCGAGAACGCAGTAAGTTAGTTACTGATAACAATAACCAACTTACACACCAAGTTGGAGGCATATAACTTACCCGTTATAACGTTGAAGAGATTTTTTAACAGGACTTTGTGAGTTTCAATGGCGATTTTGCAACATTTCTTCACAAGATAAATCTACTTATCTAATCAGATCCCCAGGTATATCAAAGAAACCCAACTCAACGACATAATAATTATACTTATTTTGTTTATATGATGGAAGCAAACCTGAAATGTCTTCAATAGAATCTCCGAGCCCAGATGACAAGCTTCTTGTTGAGGCGTAGCATGTCCAGTAGCAGTCGTATCTACATGAAACATCAATGTATATCATAAAACCGCAGAACAAGGACTCAGTCATACAATGTGTCCCGCTACATTTTACGCAGTTTACTGCCAGAATAACGGTCCAGTTTAACGGGTTTATTGCATATTCCAGCAAAGGTCACCTGAAACGTATCATGCACCCATATTTTAGACGAACGTTTATCGTCTAATATGGTTTCGTGAACAATCTTGGACGTACAATCTTAAGGCCGGTTTACGCAATACGATTTGTCGTATGCGATTATCATTTTGGTGTATGTAATCAAGTATCGTAATCACGTCGTGTTACCGACCATTACTTTTGCGTGTATGTGGTATGCAAGCTATACGTCTATACCATTTGATTACATCCACCAAAATGACAATGGTATACGACAAATCGTATCGTGTAAACCAGCCTTTAAAGGTCCCGAAGGGGGAGTCCGATGCCATTTCCCAGTGCAATTTTATGAAAAATCCCATTCCCACTTAAGATTTTTTCAAAATTCCCACTCGCATTTCAAACATAGTATATAATAATAAACCGATGAAATAATAGCTCTAAATTTCAAATTGCGTATTAATAAAGTGTGTTTGGAATTACCATGTATTTCAACTATTTATTATGAAGCCAGCAAAACAGTAGAAAATCTAAAAATCTAAGAAAGAGTAGCCACCATGTTTGATTGTAAAGTAAAGCCGCTTACCATTAGATTGCCGGCCTGCTCACGAGTCTTGAAAGACTTGAAAGAGTCAATGGACTATTATTGGCCGCCGTCGCTAGGCGATGAAGGTCTATAAAAAGGGCTTGGATATTCTTTTACGGGGTCGACCCCAGCATCGCTACAGCCGGTATCTGCAGACAGCCGCCCACCGCGACCTGCTACTCGTTTGGATGTTGCTATGCAACAATTGGTTACCTTCGCAGTGGCTTTGCGCCGTGCGCGTTCGTCTCGTCTTTGACTTTCTGTCGTTTCATCCTTGGAAGCAAAATTACGGTCGGTCTTTGTAGAGGAGAGCAATTAAAATATAAAACACGCCGAGCACAGCAATTGCCTTCACTAAAAGAACGTCGAGCGAATTCGAAACGGGCTGTTCTGCGTCTCTCCACTTCAACTTTAATTATGTTAATTCTAACTTGATTATCTTGTTCAAAATGAATTCCCTGATATCTCTGAATACAAACCGAATACAAACTCAATACAATCTTACGAAATCTCACTAGTACCAATTGACAACAGTAATACAGGGCAGCTAACACTTTTGTCAACGAACTGTCTTATTCTTACGAATAAGACAGACATTGCTGCAATCTGAAGAACGAAGGCAGCAGGTCAGGTAAAAATACTAAAACAAGCAGACGAACATCGACTAAAATGGTTCATGAAGAATACTTAATTGTAATACTGATCATGGTAACTTTTGTATTATTAGTGCTATGTACAAAAACCTTTTCACTCACTGGGTTAAAACAAAATTCCCATTCCCACTTAATGTTTCGAGTCCCATCCCCAGTACAAAAATCCAAGTCGCAGTGGATCAAATCCCACTTTCCCGCCCATTATTAAAAACATGGACTCTATGAACTTAAAGCTAAAAAAGATCCCAAACAAAAAATTAAACTTTTCCTCAATGCATATTTAATGAATATGAAGGACGAATTTTACGTTTCAGGTGACCTTTAAATAACATGCGGTTTACTGGCCAGAGTGATGGCAAATAACATAATTTACAACTATTTGCCGAAGGTAAGGTGGACACTAGCGTGAACTTTATACAAAAGAACAAAATAATGACCATTGATGACAAAAAACAAGTTTTCGGGCGTCTTTTTTGGCCATAACACAGCAAGGGAAGAAGATGTTAGCCTGGTTTCTTTAAATTTAATCATGCGAATACTCTAAGTTGAATTTATACGGAAATCCAACGAGTACTGGGTATTTCGTTTAGCGATAAAAAATGACGGAATTTAACTCCGTTGTAAAGTGCCCGTAAAAAAATGAAAAAGTAAAATAACAGACTCTTTTCTGTTGTACTTTTGTTTCAGTTTTGCATATTAAACAGCGGTTACAAATTTCTTTTATACACAAATCAATTGACAATAATTAGTGCAATAATTGTGATCTTGGAAAATATATCAAAAAGTGAAATCTTCGAATTAAAATTACAAAAAATGCAGCCCATTTCCCCCAAATGAAATTGTCCTCAAACGTTTTTATTAAAGTATTCTTCACTCCTATATTAATGTTTTTTGTAATAAAAATAGGGACTAACGCCTATATTATCACCAGTTTGTCAAATAGTGCGCGACTGCCGAATGAGATGTTCCAATAATCCCACTGTGAAATGTCTTATTCTTTGAAATTTCTTTTGAAAAGACGTATAGTAGGGAAGAACAAGATGCACTGTTTCATAAAACGAGAATAGTTTTGTAAGGAGGTATATATTCTACCTTCCCTATCCGATTTTGCTAAGAGAGATTTTGGGGATAAAGCTAGGCATGCTGAATTTACAAACCTTGAAATATTTCAAAATTTCGCCGATTGCCTCACAACCAAACATGGCTTATAATATAGTTCGAAACATCTACGTTCCGTTGGTAAACGATTTTTTCACATGAAAATGTGGAAAATTTAGGGCATCTTGCTGCATTGCAAGGATTTGTAATTTTTGGAAATATGCAAAAGACTTTTATATATGAAATGACTCCGTTATCAAACCTTTCCATACGTCACCCTACTTTTCATGAAAGTAAAAAACCAAAGGCATTTTCTTGGATGGAAAAATTTGACCCGAAAACGGCTTGAAACCACACAAGAATTGATTTCTCTTATTTATTAGCCCCAGGCCCTTTTTAGTTTACCGGGCAAACTTTAACGCATGTGCAGACAAAGTTCCCACCTGTTGGGGAGCAACAAATCACTAAATTATCTATTAACTGTCAGCCGATCCGCAAGTCGTGTGCCACTAACGTTATCATCAATAACAACGTCTTAACAGTCTCAATTTATTGGGTACAACGACATTCATCAAAGAATGACTTATGTTAGCAATAAACTTTTACCGGCGCCATTTATAATAATAATAATAATAATATTTAATACTTATATAGCGCATCTTCCATATATGTCCAAATGCGCTTTACAGTTTATAGTTTACAATCTACAAGTTAATTATTACAAATTTCTAAAATCAATATAATTTCTAAAATCAATATAACTAAATACTAAAATAATACCACGTAAACTCAGGTAGAAAATCTAAATTTGGCTCCCACTACAGTAGAGATTTAGTGCAAATAAGTCACGCTTTGTAATTAAACAATCATTCCTACTAAGACGTTGTTACAAATAACTTTATTGGTATACAACGTGCGGTACGGGTGTAGCTTTCTATCAAGAACTATCTATTAACTCTCTATCAAATCTACCAACAACGCGAGAATTACTACCCCATAGGCAGGCAGTGCAATATACAAGGCCAAAAATTCAAAACGGCTGTAAAATCCAAACGAGTTTTGCTGACGTTTCGAGGGAACAAACCGTGAGCAGAGCGTGGAACAGTATATCGTGCACTTACCATTGCTCTTTGAACCAAAGGCATCCATCAAAATGAAGCCGAGCTGGACAACACCTTGTGATACTTGGTCCCAGCCAAACATACTATAAACAATAAAATGTATACTGTATATTCTACACTCGTGCGCAAAAATGTTTCACAATTACAAGCGACTGAAGTGCTAGATGCTACAAATTGCTCGCCGCAGGGAAATGATTTGTGAAAGAAAAAAGTAAACAAAATTTTGCCGAAGCAAAGAACAATTTAAAGTTGGAAATGATGAAAAGACCCTTCAAATATAATTGTTATAGGCTGTTTATAACTTGTTAACGTTTACTATCCCATTTTTTTTTTCACATTAAAAAGTCCCCAGTATCCCCTCATCGCTTTCTAAACGTAATTTACACCCATAGGAACCTTTCTATCAACAGTACCCTCTTGACGTCACAGCGAAAATCCATGGCAGGTGTTTATGTTTAAACAGCCCTGTTTCGCTCTTGCAAGATATTTTTCCATAACGCTATCGTATGTAGTCGATCCATTCCAAAGCATTGTAGTAAAACTGAGAAACAGTTGAGATTAGAGGACCTATTATTTATGATGCTCTCGCTGTGATGTCATACATTGAGGTCTTTTATACTTACGCAAAATCTACCGAGCAAGATCACTTCATTTTTGGTCTAAATAATACATTTTTGTCTGAAGAATACGAACACAACATCCTCTTTAACAATATGCCAAATGAAACTAACAGATTCAATGTAAAAACACTCTTCATAAGCACGTTAAGTTTTTGAAATATTTTCATCAGAAGTACCATGTCGTCGCTATCGTAAGCTGGTAGTCTATTCTAAATCAGTGGCGAAGCCAGCCCGCAAGGTCGGTCATGCTATGCAAATTTCAAATCATTACCATTATTAATTTTTTTAGAGACTCATTGTTTTTACCACAGAATAAAGATATACAGTAGTCTCACTCTTGTCGGAAGCTTTGACGTTTTTGTCCTCGCGCATGTCGCATTACGCATGCTGTCCGCCATGTTCCTAGCAAGTCAATTGCCTTTCCTGGCCAATAAGCACGATAATCACTTGAAGATAATCTCATGCCGCCATCTTGGATATTTACAGATATACATATGACGTCGTTGGCAGGATAATTAAAAAATTTCGTCTTGACAACCCCAGAATATTTTAGGAGTAAGAGAAACTTAAATATCTCGTGAATAATTAACAATTATCTACCGAAGTCGAGGTCATTATCGAGACCGAGACGACGTCGAGGTGAGAATATTCACCGACAATCACCGAAACTGAGGTAAATAATTGTTTTAGTATAATTTTACTAATTGATTAATGCAAAAACGACTTTTTAAACGACTTTGGGAAGGGAACTTGGGAAAAAATGCGTTTGCTTGTGTGGCTAGTAAATAATGCCTCATACAGGTGTATTTACTGGACAACTATCGACAATCATTTACTAGTAAAATTATACTACAACAAGATATGAAACAACACCAAGGCCACGCTCTATACCATTTTAAAAGTTCTTTCAGATTAGATAAACTTAGAAACCATTGCCAAAGCCCTCTAACAATATTTTGAGCACCTGTTTTCTACAGTTTGAAGAACTTCCTTCGTAACGTTGGGGATCTCGTCTGTGTTATCTAGATAAAATAAAATCTCCGAAATAAGTACCTCGGCTTTAAATAAAAGACAAGCAACCATGGTCAGATCCAGCATTATTGCACCTAATTTGCATATCACTGCTTAGCCAAACAAAATTTTATTTTGACCAACTTGTTTTGTTATGCAAACTAGGTACACTAGTGCTGGATCCGACCATGGAAACATATCTAGAACCAGAGTAGCTAATTTTGCACATTCCAAATGTATAATATTCAAAATTCTAAAATTCAGAAATACCAAAAAAAAAATAAATTTCAAAAACGAGTCCTAGGATTTGACCACGGTGTCAATCAGAAATTGATTCTCAAGCAAAAAGCAATAAACAAATGAACTGCTATTGAAAAAATGCATTTTAATGTATTATATGTATTATACAGTATATATAGACAGTGGAAATTAATTTTATAATTGTGCGTGCAAAAAATATATTATTTCGGTTGGATTGTTATCATTGAGAACATAACCAGCAACAAATTCTTCCTTTTACCTTTCTGTTGTTGTGTTTAATTAAGGTAAATGAAACACCAGTGTTCGACAACAAAACATTACAGAATCATCCTCAGAGAATAAAATGAAAGAGAAATATTTCATGATGTCTAACAGCGTTTTAGACAATACGAAAAACGTATTGGTTGAAGCGAAATGTGAACTCGCAACTTCGGGATGCCGGTTCGCCGCTCTACCCATATTTTGAGGATGATTCTGTAATGGAATTGAAACACTATACATCCTCTCATGGATCAGCGTTAAGTCGTCACGAAAATATTTCGTGCACTTACGTTGGATAAAAACTCACCACCAATCCCCGTTGCTGAATAAGTAAATGGGTAGAGCGGCCGAAGCGAAGGTGTGAGTTCTCGCTTCAGTCAATATTAGAAATCATGAAATTTCTCTTTCTTTTTGATGGCCAAACACTGGTGTTATATCGCGACAGAATGGAATGACGTAATTAATGGCAAATGACAGGAATAATTAATGAGTAACTGTGTCATTGGTATCTTTTTCGTATTGATATAAAGTACGATAACAGTGCAAAATGATACGCTCTCATATAAAAAGATCATTTAAAACTATAAGGTAACCTTTTTTAGTTTTGCATGTGGGGCATCGTTCTTGGGTTATGCGCGTTTTTTTGTGATGTGTGCAAATTTTGAGCTTTGCTGACGTCACAACATGAACGCAAAACAAACACCAAACAGGTTAGTCGTGACGTTTGAATATCTTTGGCTATATCGAGGGAGATTAGGTGAAAATCCACATGCGCAACAGTAAATGAACCATAGAGATTATAAATAACACTAGAGGGGCATTGATATAAAAAACATTAGTCGAAAAGGGAACGCGCTAATGGGGGACAAATTAGGGTCCCGGATGTTAAGCCAAGCGCCTATTGGCTACATCAATGCCTCCTTAGCAACCACGCTAGCAACAACTGAAATCTTCATAAAAATTTCTCCATTTGAGGCCGTTTTGCCGGTTTTTTAAGAAAAACAGTGCTTTTTTCAACTGGTTTTACTATTTCAAACATTCTGAAATGATATTTCAAGGCCAAAACCGTTTAGCAATAAAAAAAACTCGTTTAAAACGACTTATTTCGGCTTGGAACAAAACGGGCAACATCGTGAATGAGTGAACATCCAAGACTTGATTTTGCCCCCCAAGTAACGCGTTCCCCACTTTCACCGTCGATGGCCCCTCTAGTGTTATTTATAATCTCTAGGAAATGAACCATATACACATACCAACTTTTTAAAGCGATTTCGTTCAATTACGACAAAGTTATAAACATTTTGCGAAAATGGTAAACGTTCACGATATGATGTCACACATCAAGCATTAAATTTAAATTTACAAAAACTTGAGAATAAAGCACTGGAAAAAAACTGTAATAACTACTTATTAACCGAACGCGAGGTCAGTACGGTAAAATATTTTGCTTGAGATCTTTTGAGTACAGTCCGAGCTCGAAAAGCGAGGTTTGTACTCCCAAAAAATCTAAACCAAAATGTTTTACCGTGCGGACCGAGCTTGTGACGTTAATAAGGAGTTTACTATATGTCTCAACTACAACGACAAGTGCTAACGACATTGTCGACATTGTTGACGGGGTTGCAAGGTTTTGTTTCTTTGGTGTTCTCTGTCTCCCTAGCATTTAATATATCAGCTTCGTCTGTTAGTTCCTCCGGATAAGAGCTAATTGACCGGCCATTTTTCGTTAATTCGTTTAATTTTACTCACCAATCGTTTCGCTTCGCTTTTTGTTTTCATGCGGATTCGTACGGGGAAGAGCGGACCCGCACGTTAGCCAATCACCGTTCAAATACGCGAGTTTGGACTCGCACGACGTATAATAAAAGAGCTTACTATGTATAGTTTTGAGATTTCTTTCATTAGCGAGAATATCATTTTTCCTGTTGTGGCACTTTAAGTTATTTACGAATTACGCACTGGTGACTCTTTTTTAATAATTTGTCTTTTATTCAACCAATATGGTGAACCTTTGTTAACTTTATCATTATGACGATCCTTATCACCATATATGTCGCATTCACCTGTACGCATTTTAGACATTTTTATGACTATGATTATTTTACATTAGTTTATGACAAGCTACTTTTGTATGATCATGACGTCACGTGACCCAAGCTTGTAATAAATTCTCACCTTGAATCCATTTCGAAGACCGTCGCATCTCAACATCCTTGAAACTTTTTAGAACGGAAGCTTTTAACATGTCAAAAATCTATAAAAAATGAAGTTTTTTCTCAGTTATAGTCAATACTGTCAAACTTCGAAATACTTGACAATTATCCTCCGAAAGCGAGTTGAAAGTACATTTAAATTTAAGATATTCTATTAGAAAACAGTCAAACAATTTCACTGTCGTTATTTTAATAAACACCAACCTGTAAATGAAATCTTTGTTGTTGAATATTAAGAAAACACCATTTCATATTATTTTTTTCATAATAAACATACTAAACTTAATCCCACTATGTGCCACCATTAATTTAACCGCGCATTTGGGGTCTGGTTCGGTACCCAAACGGCCCCCATGATCCGCCATGTTTGGCTCCATGTATTAGATTACGCAATTGACTAAAGCAAGCCTCCCATATACATATACAGTTCAGTGGATAATTCACGATAACATATTACTGTAATCGCATAACAATCCTGCGCCAGGTCTTGTCGTGACGCCATTCTCAAACGCATCTGGGTATTTTTTGTCTCCTTGTACTAACACATCGATTAGTGTTCTTGAAGACATAGACATGTTTCGTGCTATTAAAAGAACGTTATATAAAAACCATATGACATATGGTTTTTATGCCATAAAAACAATCATCGTTTTCCTCGAGATTTTAAAATACTATATAAATCACTCATTGCCTCGATCCTTGTCGGCAGAAAGAAGAACAAGAACAAGATTACAGGTATAACGAATTTGAATTAGTATAAAAAATAGCATGGATTGGAGTGCAATTTGGAAAAAACATGCACGAGTGAGTTTTTCAAAGACTATCAAAATTGCACGTGTCCGACGGATGAGTGCAATTTGATAGTC
>JAOBAZ010292825.1:0-14215 GCA_026546875.1 Pteroeides caledonicum
ATGGATGATGTAATAGTGAAAATTATAGACAAAACAAATGTTAATGATCCGACAAATAGGGAGGGCTTTTGGGCGTACAAACTGAATACCTTTACTCCATATGGGCTTAATTTAAGAGACTTTGTATGAACATATATATATATTTTTTAACACTTTTTAATATTTATGATATTAGGCTATATAAATACAATATTTTGTAACTTGGTTTTATTCTTGATAAAGGGGCAGGCCCCTAAACGTAGAAATAAAGTTTTTTTAAAGTTCTTATTGATTGTCTAATTTATTTATTTATTATTGGAACTTTGCTGAAGGTGGCTCGTTGACGAAGATATATATATATATATATATATATATATCTTCTAGCTATAGCAAACGAAATAAGTAATTAGTTCAAAATACAAACAATGCTTTTGTCTAAATTATGGACTAGACGGTATACCTTTAATAAATAAGTGATTTTAATAAGTGTTATCTTTTTTGCAATCTATAGTCATGCATGCAACTAGTATTAAGTGGCAGTAGCAAGAAATTAAATCCGTCTCATCTGTCTTGCTATTAACACACTGCAAAAAATTGCCAAAGTGTACGTCAAATGTTTACTTTTTGGCAAAATGCACCCCTAAAGCGGTACATATTCCATCTAAAAGCTACTTACTATTCTGGACCAACAATTAAATCGGACGAACGGAGCACGCGCCAATGTTTTCTCGCCGTTTTCACGTTTTCATCAATGTTTACTATTTGCCTTGGCAGTTGACACGAATGTCGGTGAATTTAAAACGACCAACGATTGAACTTGTCTTTGCTAATATGATTAGGAACGGGTGAGTTTGGGCCACGCATATTGTTTTTCAGGTAATTCAATTTAACTATAAAAAGTGCATGTAAAGCAGATTCAGTGATAAAGAAAGAAACTTCAGGTCGGAGGCATAGAGTGAGCACCAGCTTTCAGAAGCAGTCGAGTGGTAACTGGTAAGTGGAATTGAACTAAAATAGACTTGAACGATAACTGTCGTTGGTCAAGCGCTTCGATTAAATAAATCCAAATTTTCAGGGATGTTTAAAGGAGCAAAATATACTACGGTATTTTTAACCAAAATTGTCTTTTATTTTAATTTTGAACAACAAACTTCAAAATAAACTTTCTTTCAGTTATGAAATGTGAGTCATATTAAACGACTTCGAATATTCAGAGAAGGTGACGTTCTTCGAATATTCAGAAAAGGTGACGTTTTCTTAACAAATAAACCTTTAATTTTTTGTTGCGCCAACACTTTTCCAATATATCATTTCCAATCCACTCTAATATTTACGACATGTTGATCATCCGGACTTGTTTAGAGGTTTTTTATTCTTATGGGGTTTTCTTATATTCTGAACCATTCCTTTTCCATTATAGCAAATATTTTAAGTATACCCTTACACTGCGCCCCTTTAAATTTAAACAAACATATTAGGTTTGTTGGCCTATCAAAATTACAAATATGCTACAAAATTTACAGTTTTAGAGGTGAAAACAATACTGTTTGACGCTTGTGTGATTATTACAAATGACAGAGTCTCTCAAAATTTAGTTGAAAACCAAAATATTTCGCGCGGGTTCTCGCGTGTGTGAGACTATTTTCTAGAATATTTTAACATTTCAAATATGTTTGCTGTTTGTAACACTAGCGATATGAAATGGGGAATTGTGAAATTCGAGTAAAGTAGCAAAACTTAAATTTCAAAGTTTTCTACCAATTTTTTTCGACGCCATTTGAATGAAAAAGTACTCGGGATACCTGCAAGCAAGCCTGCAGCTTGGCTTCCGACTCCCCTCCACAGTTTGTATCCACAGTCTGCATAGGTTTAATGGTTAAGATTCACTGAGAGGAAAGCTGAAGTCAATGATGATTGATATTAACATAACTGATAGTTTGGTTGCAACCAACTAGCTAACTGTCACTGCAATGTAATTACCGTTCAGTCCATAACTAACAGATAAGATAAATTTCCGCACAGAACTAACGTGCTTCATATCTTAACTGTGAAAAGAACTATACAAGTTGATCCGAGTGCTTTATAAAAAACATAACCCGAATATATTAGTTATAGTCAACGATTGATGTCATTTCGTAATTAATTGCTGTGTTGCTTTTAACTTAATTAAAACTTGCCAAAAAAATCTCACTTTAAGTCTTAGTCAAATACCGTATGCCACTGAAATCCCATAAATATTCTGCCCGATCGTACCTGTATTCTGGCGCTCAGTTTTAAAATAAAAATTAGAGTTTTATTTTTTATTCACAAACTTCCTTTTTAATTGTTTCAGCTTGCTTTGATTACTTATTGTAACCATACCAATTAAAGCACAATTTGTTGTCTTGTCACAAAACGACATGCCACTAATATGTTTGCACGGAACTCAAAAAGAGGTATATTTCCACCGTAAAAAGCGCACATTTCTTGCCTTTATTGGACAATGTACGTACGTGCAGTACTCCCTCACTCACCCTCGTATAGATAAAAGAAATACCTAAGGGTTTGCGTGTTTAGATGGCGTGATCCAAACACGCGGAATGTTCCTAGCTTTTCTCGTGAATTTCATTATAAGAATGCTTGCCTAGGAGAATATCATTTCCTTGTTAAAACTTGTGTAAAAACTTGTGTTTGAAATTTTTCATCACTTGTCCATTTTGTCGCATTTATGTATTCTTCGATCGTAATAATAAATTGCACAAAATTTGAAAATGAGAGACGAGAAGACAAAAATTTCCATGCTTGGGTGTCCTGCACCAAACCTGGGTATTTGCCAATAAGCGCGCGTAACCGATATGCTATTCCTTAATTTATACTGTCCTATTAATCATGTCCAGAATTGTGTATCTTTTGTAGTGTTCGGTATTATGCTGCGGGTATCCCGCCCAGATCTGTTGATTAACGACAAAACAAAAAGACCAAAACATGCTATCAATAACCAAGTGATTTGATACCATTTTCAACCTTTTACAAAATGTCCTTTCCGTCAAATAGATACGGTGTTACATTAAATGGTTTTTTTGTTTTCTTTATCTGGAAAAATGTCAAAAACTGTTCTTTGTAAAACTGTATTAATTAGTCTATCAAGATCCTAAAACATTTGTGAAAACTTTGAGAAAACGTTTGAAGAATTAAATTTAGAGAAAAAATTTTGGAAACATTTATTTCAAATTTACCAACGGTACATTATCAAGGCATATGTATTTCCTTTTGTCCTGTTTTGATACCTGTTCAAGATTTTTTAACTCATGATACATATATCAATGACGTCCGAGCTTAGCTATATGTTGATGCAATCCTGTCATCGAAGAAGATTTTATCATATATATATTGTAACAAGATTAGCACTAATGAAAAATGTCCAACTGTATCGTAGCATCTTAGTAATCGTGTTGACGCAACTCAGTGTTATAATTACAGTTCTGGTGAAGAGACGGTCAGTTTATTATCAGTAAGGACCGGGAGACTTCTGTGATAAAAGAAAGCCACCTAACATCGTCTCTTTAGATTAACAGGTAAATATTATATGGAACCACATTTGCGTCATATAACAACTATTTAACTCCACTGAAACTATTAACATACTATAATTGTATATACAGTATCGGTTAGTTATAACATACACAAGACCCAGTAAAGACGACCAATTGTAACAAGCATTCTTTGCTCGGGGTGTACCGTGCACGAAAACATCTGAAGTAGCCTCAAAGCAAACTAGCTTCGGCGCGTATGCGGTTTAAAATAGTTATTGTTTTTTATTAAATCAGCAACACTACACGAAGTAAAAGAACTAACGGAAATGCATCAATTCCGAGCGCAATTTGGGGTTATAGTGTAAACTTTACTTGCTTTTCTGCAATCCATGGCTATCGTCGGTCTTTCGTCATAAACGACTTGATGACAACAATACTGTGCACAATCCAGCTGTATTTATTTATCCACGAGCTTTATTTATGCACGCAACAACAACTGATTACATGAGGCGAGCATGTATGTAAACTGATTTACAAAATATGTTTAAAGGTAAAAATGTTTACAAGATAACTGTTAACTTTCAAAATGCGAACAGCATGCAAGATACAATATATTTACAGTAAAATAGATGACGATAAAATTTAATAGATTTGCAGTAGAAATCTTATCCCTTTTTTTGAAGTATAAAAGAGTTTCACATTCTTTTGTTTCTTTTGGAATGGAGTACAGCTAGTCATTATTTGAGTATCTTGCCATATGTTGTGATCACAAAAGTCGATCGAGAATCAAGCGCTTTTATATATATATATATATAAATGGGCTTGATTTCTTCGGTGAAGTGGAATGAGTAAGTAATTCGAGTTGAATATACCCATGGTTAAAGGTAAATTATACCGATTAAACTGAAGAATTTAATGTGAGGCGGGATGTCACTTAATTGTTACTTCTGCGTAGTGCTTGTCTTTGCATATATATATATATAGAAATGAACGTACTTTGATGTCTATATAACCCTCTTCTTCACAGTTGGTAATTATTAGCTATCTATATGTGTCGATAGTGCACAAGTAATTGTATTTTGCTCTAGCTAACGCTAGACTTTATTCATCAAATGGACACTTAGCGTTAAAGGTTTACCTTTTTCTATTTACATGACAAACAGTGAAAAGTCGATTTTTTAGTGCATAAACAAGTTGCTTTAGTCTGGCTAATGATTGTCCGTTTTACTTGTCAAGGGAACAGACGTTGTGCGTATAAAATTAAAAAGGGTAAATTTACCATGATGTACATCATGCGCCAAAAGTATAACCAAATTTGTCGGCATGCTAATGGTGCTAATGACAACCTTTCAGAAGTTTTTAAAATTCTTGTCAGTTTCGCTAAGGGTGTAATTGTCTGTTACAATACAATAAATATCCAAAATTGACTAATTGTTTTAAAAACGATTTATTGAACACTTGATATATTTTATATTTGACTTACTATAATCCTTTGGGATGCATGGCTTTTTTCCACCAAACACGATAACGAGATGCGCTAAAGAGATTAAAGCATGTATACCGCACGTTTGTAAAATTAAACCGATCGATGCTTCTATTTTAGCATAAGATTATTGTGCTTATCATAATCATTTTAGTTCAAGTAAAATAACATTAATTTAAATACAGTGTTCTATACAACTTTCAGACAATGCGTTAATTTCAAAATGGAGAGGATACAACAACGCAGATCTGGGCCTGAGGCAAAACCCAAAAAGGACAACAGACGACATGTAGTCCAATACTATGCAAAAGAAATTATGAATTGCGCATATATAATAGTAAAATCAATTATTTCTTCCGGTTCGGGTGCGTAGTACGATTGGTTCGTGAGCGATCCGGTTTCTGCCATACGAACCACTCAACCAGACCGCTAAGGGCTTTTTTACAAAAAATAAACATTGTCAGTTACTTATTTGTAAAACTTTATATGGAAAAGAATAATATATATTATAATAAAATCAATAGATAACAAAAGTTTTCATAGTGAATTACTAGACATGCAGAAAAGCAAACAATAGTTGATCTATTGCAAAAATAAAGATTTGCTGAATATAAACGACAAAAAATACGGGAATCAAATAAAAAACAACCTACAAGCCACACATTTAGCAACGTTTTTGCAGTCATGAACTTTTATCCCCAGTTGTGTTAAAACTTGATAAGCCCTGTGAATGGTCCAAATAGCGCTAACGGTCTAAAAAAATAAAAACAAATCCGGTAAGGTGTATGCTACAAGACCCAGTTATCGTCGCGCGCCCTTCGCGTTCCATCGGGCGTTCACGTTTTGTTGCTTGTGACAACATACAAGAAAGACAAACAGTGTTAAACGTACAAGCCGCTAAGCTGAATATCCTGCTGTGTTGGCTTTACATGACGTTAACAAAAAAGAACGGCAATGTTCACGACCTTTCGTCACTTCTTTCCTCTTGACTAATATATCTTTTTATTTTTTACAAAAAACATAAACCGCGTTTTGTCCTTGACTCCGAATCAGATAAAACAGTTAAGCATCATTGTTTAATAGTTTAACAAACTTTTTATTTTCGTCGTAAGTGTGTGTTTGTCTTTTGTATGAGCTTGTACAACAATTGGAAATATGTGTTTGAGTATACGTTATATGAATTTTTTAATTTGGGCACAGTTGCGAAAACACTTGGTTTGTGCAGTATACTTTACTTGTTCAATATCTTCAAAAAACTGTACGGAACCACTTCAGCCGGCGCCATTTTGAAATCCTTATTTCACCAGGTAATTAATAAGTTATTTACCTCTCATGTAACTAATCAAATTACCGAACAGTCATTTTCCACCACTGAAATTATACTAAAATTGCATAGTAAATTCTTTGTCTCGCAAAGATGTTTTCTGGAGTTTCAATATACGGACACGTGTTTCGTTGAAGACGCATAGATAGTATAAAGCGAAGTAGTAACAGAATGTTTAATATGTACGACAAGCGTTGCATTATCGCTTACGGACCCCCAAATTAACTTCACAAAAAGTGCTGAACAAGAAAAACGACAAAATAGGTAACCAAGTTCCTTGGACTACCTACCTGAACTTGGTTTGTGAACTACGCCCTTGCCGACTCTCGTAGACCACTGTCATGGACCACTCACAAAATTTTGCCGATCCGTATACTGACCGAGCAGCAGTTAAGTTTAGGAAGCTGAGATTTACCGGGAACCACAGTCATTCAAAGGTTTACATATTTTATTATTTTACAACAACATGCTGCCTTTAATGCCGTAGGCCATAAGATGTTTTTGAAAAAATATTGCATGTAATAAACATGCAATATTTATGAGAACATAATCATAAATCTCGTCAAAGCAAGATATAAATTGTGGTGAACCAGAAAGATCTACCCTTAGCACTCTTGTTCTTGTTGATTTACATAAAAGTCCCTCTCATGCCTAAAAAAAGCAGAGACTCACTTTTTCCCGATGACGTAAATAAAACACCAACTAGAAGCACAATCAATGACGTTAGAAATCCAATAAACTCGCAAATAAACTTGGATCTAGAAAATCATCAAGACTGGCTAACAGTCAACAAAGTAAGTTTAAATTTAACAAAAACTTAATTTATATCAAGTGCTTCCAAAAAAATGTTAAAATTTACCAGTTGTACACTGAGGGGCGTCGTGGACTCTGGGGGCAGGAGAGGACCATGCCCCATTACTACATTAAACTATGATTTGACGGAAATCTCGGCAAAACAAAGACTTTTTTGAAATTTTATATATAAGACAAAAGAAATATTAGATTTTAATCACTACAATATTGTTTTGTATAAAGGGAAGCTTGCCACACTCGTGAGGTCATTATGGCAACCGCAATTTTGGAAACTAATTGAAAATGTAGAAATATGATCTAGAAACATGAGCATGGATTGTTTATAACAAAGACAGGTGTGATTTTTGGTTAGATAGTGAGAACCTTTTTCTGTGTTTACATGTTGACACTAGTTCGTGCCAGAATTTACACTCGCATTTGGGAAAGAAATAATAATCAACTTTTTTTATAGGCATAGGTTACATTTTTTAGTTTTGCTCGAATATGGTCTTGGTTAATAGTTTTCAATTTGACAGAGTATTGTATGCTTGACGCGTTTAATTCTCAAATGGTTTATGGAGCTCTATGTAGTATGTCGGCGATTTGGGTTTTTTAAGGAGCAGATATAATTGCGGTATCACAGTGAAATCTGCCCCCCCCCAAAAAAAAATATGTATATGAACTATGTATGGACGAAATGGGATTTAGCTACTGTATAATCTTCTGTATCGGATACAGCAAAATATAGTACTCTACAATACTCTACAATTATATTTATTTATAGAATAGTACGTCTGTGCTTCAGTATATCCAGTTTAACTCAGGGGCCAAAACTATATAATAAACTAAATAACTAAGCGTTCTATATCCACATTGTTTCCATGTAAATTTCTTTATATCGATTTATCTAATGTAATATTAAACTTTGACAGTATTGATAGTAGGTGTCGAAACCATTGTCACTGACCCCAGTATCAATAATTACAAAACTGTACTGAACGTGTGTTTATACTGTATAAATCAATCAGTAATACCAGTAAATGTTGAAATGCAAGATTAATGACATGTATAAAAGAAATTTGGTTTATGTAGATATAACAATTGCTTCGTATTTGAATGATTTGAGCCAGAAACACGCGCCCGCCAACAATGCAGGGGAGCCAAATTTCACTGAGGGCAGATTTCACTGTGACAGTGGTAGCGAGTTTTGAAGGAGCCCTCCGTGAGCCAACCTTACGCGTCTCTTTCTTATTATCATCCCTTATATGTTGATGAGGGTTGTACCTTGGGGGGTGAAATCGGACACATAATATTAACGTTAATTCGTTTAATTGTAATTCTGTTTGCGTGGTTTACCAAATTTTGTGCAAAACTTGTAGTAAGATTTATATTGGAAGTACCATTACAGGGTTTAGAAAACGATTTAATATAATCACAAAAGCGGTATAAATCGATATCAGAATGGGCAGAGAAATGTTGCAGCTAGGGGCGCATCTTCATGCACATTTTTTCGAAAGTGGTCATAATGGGATTGAAAATGCGAGCAGAGTGAAAATTAGAGATAAGACGAATGTAAATGAGCCAAATAGAGAGGGGTTTTTGACAAACAGAGAAGATTTTTGGCAGTGGCGCCGGTAGGATTTTTTTTTGGGGGGGGCGAAGCCACCAAGATAAAATGGGTTACGCTGGCAAAGCTTTGAAAAGGCCAAACTGGTTTAGCATTTGTTTTACTTAACATTTAATATGAACTTTAGTATCACTACAAGATGTATAGCAACTGTACTATTATTAATACAAATCCTATCTTCGGGGAGCTGAATCACTAAAACGTTTAACAAGTCTCATAATCTGGAAAATATTGGGGGGGAAGACCGCCCCCCTTGCCCCCCTTGCCAGCGCCACTGATTTTTGGTCGTACAAGTTGAACATTATTATTCTACGAGACCTAATTTAAGAGACTTTATATAAGCATTTTAGTTTAATAATACTTTGAAATATTTATTTCATCTTGATAAGCTATATAAACACGTTATTCTGTAAACTCGGTCTTATTCTTGACGAAGGGGCTTGCCCCGAAACGTAAATAAAGTTGTTTTAAAAGCTCGTGTCTGATTGACTTGAAAACTACTAGCCCAAATTGAAATCGAGACTACTATATAACTAAACGTTTTGGGCTCTTTAAGATAAGTATAACACCCCCAAAGAGTTTATATGGACTTTAAGGCATAGGTCATGCTTGACGAGATTGTTGAACACGACAGCTGGATGAACAAAAATGGCTAATATCTTTTAAACTTGCGTGAGCAGATGCACATCGTACCTTAACCAAATTTTTTTTTTGAAATTGAGCTACGTTACCTTTCAGTTTCGTGCATCTCCACTTTTTTAGGTGAGATTTCGCCACTGCCGCTTTGCACGACTACGAGCTTTGTCACACACATATGTCACACACCGAAGCATTAGCGCAAAAATACCACGTCACCATGTTCATATTGACTATTTACTAGAAGTACCACTAACCTTTGTCGTCGCAAGGCCTTTGCCGGAAATTCGGAAATTATACACTAGTTGGCATAAAATACTGAATAAAAAGGGTTATGTTTCAAGGAGAGAGGAGGGGATTTCAGGATTTCACGGTCAAAAATGCTTTGTGTAAATTTATGCTTTTTGCTTTGATTGACCAGTCTCAACCAAAGCCTGATTACTACAGTTACTTTATATGCATGGGGTCAATCTCCACATATTTCGAGTGAGTTACAGAAAATTTTTAATTCTTACTCTTCGTCTAATTAATTTAAACCTTACTCTTTGTCTAAAACTTCATCATAACGTCACAAATTTTGCTAATTAAATAAAGAAGTGTTTAGAATATGGTTAGTTAATTTTTCCATAAAGCTAGTAACTATTATAATAAAAAGTTGAATTTTTAAACTATTGTTATCTTCCTCTCAGCCTATTATCAGAAGCACGTCTAATAATAAATTTGCGGATAGCAAATTTCCAAAACTTATCAATTACTGGAAACAGACTTAGATGATAGATATAACATAGCATCTTTATACTGTTACCGGTAGTCACTAGATATTAGATGTACCAAGTTAATCAGAAATTTTTTGAAACATTTAAGTTTTTTACATTAAATAATTCATAGTATACGTTTGGAATAAATCAAATTTAAATAAAAATTTAAATTGTTATCGTTATTACCATCATCATCATCTTCATCATCATCGTCATCATCATCGTCATCATCATCCTCCTCCTCCTCCTCCTCCTCATCACCATCATCATCATCATCATCATTATTATCATCATCACCATCATCATCATCATCATCATCATTATTATCATCATCATCATCATCACCATCATCATCATCATCATCATTATTATCATCATCATCATCACCATCATCATCATCGTCATCATCGTCATCATCATTATTATTATTATTGTTACAATGAATTCTTAGTAAATATCTATTCCTTAACATGACAATGACGCGAATGGTTTTTGTTTTGAGTGTAATAGATACATAAAAATCTGACCAAGTTATTCCGTTCGGTACCACTAGAAATACATCCATCTTTGTTATAATTTATTATATGTGTGACATGTGTGCGCGACATCACAGTTTTTGTAATACATCATTATCAATCAGAGCAAAATATTTCAAAATTGAAGCTCGACAATAAAAATCTACAATCTGTAGTTTTAAAGGTTTTTCGAAAGGAACAATAAAACATAACCTTGGATATGCACTTTAACTATTTGCTCGTAACCGTTGCTTTTGGACGAAACACTTGTTCGACAGTTAACATCGTATCAGATAGTTAACATCAGATTTGGTATTATGTCTGCTGAAAGCTGCCATTACTAATTTTTTATCATGATTAAACAAATGAGGTTTCGCTGGTTGTTATCAAATATTTCACTATGAACAAATGTGTTAAAAATGTATGATACAATGATACAAGAAGGACTTAGCAAGGTCGACGTTACGTTTTATTGCACTGACTTATATTCAAAGTTTTAAGAAACGGGGCGATATTGTCATTATTAAAGCTGACAAGGGCTCTGGCGTTGTAGTAATGGGTAAATCCGACTATATCCGCTTACTAGCTGCAGGGTCAATTGACAACACTTTAAAGTTTTTACCCGTTGATAGTCAGAGGCCGAGGTCTCGTGGACGACCACCTAAGCATTTCCACCCCCTCCATCAGAAATAGAAAGATCTGCATTCAACCTTACATGAGATTCTACCACAAGATTTTGCCGACACACTTTCCTTAAAAGGTTCGAGGCTTGCTCATCTTTATGGCCTGCCAAAGACTCATAAACCCACATTATCTATGAGACCAATCCTGTCAGCTACTGGGACCGATAATTATAAGTTTGCAAAATGGCTAGAAGAGAAGTTAAAATCATTGTCCATTAATGAGTACACTGTCAATGATGCATTTAGCTTCGCAGAGGAGGTTCGCAGTTCCACCGTGAATAAAGAAGATATATTCGTATCTTACGACGTCACCGCTCTTTTTACTAACCTTTCTTGATATATTGGTTAATAAAGCTTTTAACGACGACTGGTTTAATCTTACTTACAACCTTAATTTGAAAAAAGAAGATCTTGTGAAGCTCCTTGAGATTGCTACTACTAACCAACTATTTCAGTTTAATGGTGCTTTATACGAACAAATTGATGGTGTAGCGATGGGATCCCCTCTTGGACCGTTAGTGGCCAACGTATTTATGTGTCACATCGAAAAAAGCTCGCACTTAATGGTATGATTAAGTGCGAGCTTTTAAGATGTCTTCTATTGACGCCGCAACTGATTCCCTTATTGCCCTTAATGGCCTACATCCAAGCCTTACGTTCACAATGGAGACATCATTGAATGGTATGATTCCGTTTATTGGTATGGTGATAGTTAAGAAAGGAACGAAGCTTCAAATGCAAGTTAATAGAAAGCCTACAAACACTGGATTGTTTCTCAATTTCAGAGTCATGCCGATAAACGTTAAGTAAACGATAAGTATTCCTCGTTGCGGACTATTGTCCATCGTGCCCATGCCCTCTCATCCACACCTGAAGCATTTCATGATGAACGCGCTCGTTTGCGTTCTACTTTTTGTCACCTAGATTATCCTTTGGCACTCATAAATTTTACTATGTTATACGGAAATTTGTAGTTAACATCTCATATAGTGACAGAAATCCATCAGGAGTTGATGATATCACAACGATCAGAATATGCCTTCTTTTTAAAGATCGAAATTCAGCCAAAATAGTACGCAAGCAAACACACGATCTTGGTCATAAGATTGGCCTCACATTACAACCTATTTTTGTTAGTAGAAACACGATTTAAAGCCGCAAGCAACAAAGCTGCCTATTGTCAGCAAGCAATGCGTTCATCTTTTCCAATGTGGTCTGTGCGATGCAGAGTATGTCGGGTATACAACCCGGCACCTCCTTCGACGCATTGCTGAACACAAGTATTCTGCAAATGGTAAACATCTGGCTGGCAGATATGGTGATAAGAATTTGTTAAACGAAGACAGTATTCTGCAATTGGTAAACATCTGGCTGGCAGACCAATTCCATGTGCTACGAAGGTGTAAGGGGAAGTTTGATTGCCGTATTAATAACATGCTGTTTATCAAGAAACGTATGCCCAAGTTGAGTACACAGAGTGACTCAACTATAGCTAAACTTTTTGTTTCTTGACTTTTCGACTCTATGAGACATGAGTTTTAGACAATTGAATTAATTAATAATTTTTAATTATGCATGAATGTTATTTATGGTTTTACATGTATTGTTTTAGCTAGTAGGCCCATATATATAGACCTCTTAATTTTAGTTTCTTTTATTGAATGGAGTGTATGAACGTCGCAACGTTGTCTTTAAACTTTAGATAAATAAATATCTTATTAGTGTATCTTGAGATGATTCCAAGTACCTCTTTATCACATTTGTTCATACTGAAATGTTTAACAAAACCTCTTCTTATTTGTTATCAAATAAGTATGGAAAATGTTATCAACATTTAGACATGCGGTAATACGTGTTTTTTGTCAGTAACCCAAATGAATTGAAGTGGGCTTGAATTCAAATATAAATTAACATGCATGTTTTATTATACTTCCAATTTCAACGTTTAATCTTTCAGCTTTTTAATTTATTTTTAATAAAATATATTTGTATTTAATCCAGGAGGAGTTTATATTCAAATATTTCTAACGAGATATTTTTTTAAACAAATCATCCTTATAGTCAAATATCAATTAGTTTCTGCTATCCTTTAAGAAGGACCACCAGTCCTTGTTAAGTCTGAAGAGACCACACAGCATTCCTTACAGAGTCCTCGATCGTAGTAACGGTAATATTCAGAGATATTGCTCAACATTGTTTCGGTATTTTCCCACGTTATAGAAGTGTCTTTACGACGGTCAAGCTTTCCGAATTATAATATATTTCTAGTTCTGTTTTGAGGTCAGCTGATAAAAGTCAAGGTCTTTTCAAGCACATGAACACTTAATTGTAGCTGTTATAATCGTGCAAAATAACAAAGCTATATATCATGGCAATATGGGTATTGTGAAGTTTCATGGCTATAGCATACCTAGAACATGCAATTAGGAGATTAACCAACATGTTTACCAATTTGAATAGTATTACTGTAGCGTGGTTCTGAGAAAATGCTGGATAATCATGCATGAAAGCACGCATGTGTATGGGCAGGCATGGCATGATGGAATTGGAAACTAAGGTGGATTAAACAGCATCCTTTCAACCGCTATGACCATGTAACAGTCATGTGCCATAAACCATCTGTTAGCTTTTTTCATGTTTAATCAACTCCTGTTAACTAAACTATTCGACAACAATATAGTAAAACATGCAATTAAAGGACAATACTTCTAAACTATTGTTGCATGCGTAGCGTTCTAAAATATATATATTTTTTTCTCGTCTTAACTAACTGCGTCCACGCAAATAGAGATACAGGATTTGTGAGAAAATACAGAAAATAAAACACAGACAAACTTGTAATATTTCGTTTTTCTTCAACCAAAAAAATCATTAGGTATAAAAATCATTATAAATGTATATATATG
>JAOBAZ010292936.1:0-14209 GCA_026546875.1 Pteroeides caledonicum
GACAAAATGACGTTAATATCAACTGGGGGTATGACGTCACAGCATGAAACGGAAGTTTAATTTCATTAAGAAAGAGGAAAAATAGTGCTTTGTTTTTATTAAACTTGCTGTGATAATGTTTGTCATTTAGCCAAATGCTCAACTAGAAATGAAATCCTATTATCACGAAAGTAATTGAGTAAACCTTGATTTCTTTTATCTGAGTAGTGCATGATCGATAACCTGGTGAATACAAGGGATCTTATTGGTCAATGCAATTGTATGGCGATCGCTGATTGGCCTAGAAATAAAAGGCAACCACGTCAACACTGTTTTCTCTGCTTACGTTTTGCTGTCGTTTTAGTATAACCTTTGTTGAATGTTAATTTGCCAGCTTCTGGTAAAATAGAGGTCTTAACATAGTAAACTTGATTGAGTTGTAACATTGAGACCTTGTTTTCACTTCGGACGTGCTCTGAGAACGACAAGATTTAACTGATGAATGATGAGGATGACGCAATTTTTTAATACTCAAATCATTCATCCTCAAATTTGTTTGGGCTTGTTAATTAAACTATTCTACTTTGCAGTTACTGCTTGATAAATTAAATGCCACCATTATGAATTGGAATATTTTGCGCACATGAATTTTTCATTTCGCGTATAAGTCCAGGAGGTAGAGTAGTCTCATAAAGGCCACCAGAAATTGAAAAAATGTTTAGAACTATAGGTTTTCGTATCCAAGTTACCATTAAATTTTAAGAACTATAGTTTCAGGACAAAATGATTTAGCAAAAATGCAAGCATTGCTTGATTTCAATTTTACTGCAATTTCATTGGTTAAAACACCGTATATGAGCTCATATACGGTGAGTAGTAAAAAAAAACAAAAGCAGCATGTTGATTAAATTATTTAATGGAAATAAATAATTGTTTTCTCACATATAATAGTGGATAACTATATTATAAAACAATTATACCATTCGCTCTCGTCGCATATGGCTGATAGCCAACTTGGCTGTGCCTCGTCGGCTATCAGCTCATACATACGACTCAAGCTCTGTTGTATATTTTGTTAAATATATATATGTCCTCAATGTCATCTTTTACATTCCCTCAAAGGATAACAACACACAACACATAATATCATGTAAATCGGTTGGCAATGACCAGTAAAAATATTTAAGAACCATTAACGCGTACTTTGTATTATGAAGCTTAATCAAAATAGCAGAAATCTAGTTTAAGTTGCCGATGTTGTAGCAAAGTATACTGACTTTAGATCACCGTCTATACGCACCAGGCGACCCCACCCTCCAAAATGTTTTGCAGTACTTAAATTTAGCATTATCTGTTGTTGTTTTTGCTTAAGCGATTAATGTACAGCTTTTGTGATATTGTGTTTGAGTCATGGCTTTGATCTGGAAGGAAACCGTGGGCTGGATCATATATATATATATAATGTGAACTCGATACTCATTGAAGTAATATGGCCCGGAAATTCACCCTAAACCGAAACCATGATCTGTAATAGTTTGCATATATTTGCGCTAAGATATGCTTTCATAAGTAAAACGAATTATGTAAATACGGTTTACTTTAAGAAATATGATGAGGAATTGGATTTGGCTATTTATAGCAACTTTATAACAAATTCAAAGCTTTCCATCTCTGTTTTATAATATCACAGCGAAAACTTTGTGTATGTTCGTTTTTTTTTTGTTTTTTGATGTGTATATTATACATGTTGTACTGGACAGCCAGTCACCTTGTGAACTCTAAATAGCTTGAGCTTTTCCGTTTACATCATAAAGCGATACTTTGTTAATTAAGTTACCGTCGGCTGTTTGGGCATATATCCGGTTATTTAACCCACATGCGGGAAATATCGTCTCCTATTACACGCCCCATCGGGTATAGAAACGAGGCAAACTGGTTTATTACGCAGATCTTGGTGAGACAGCTCAGTGTGTCAGAAGACTCAAAAGGTTTCGTAAAATAATGTCGGATTTACTTGAGGTTAGAAACGTTGGATTGTTTCGAAGTTCTCTATTGTAAAGTTTGTTAAGTTATTTTAACGTTTCGTCTCCTCTTTCCAGCTAAAAGGCGACAGTAAAGAATTGACTGAACTCCTTCAAGTCGCTAAGAGACCACGTGTAAAAGATGTTCTCCAAGGTGAATTGTCCTCTGTCGCTGCCAAAATCAACGAGATTGAAGCAAAAAAGGCGAAAGAGGAAGAGCAACAAGCGACAACAGAAGCCGTGAGTATGGAGATCGAGGCTGGCGACAAGCCCAAGACGACGGCGAAGCCGACGAAAGAAGCGAAGGTTCAGCGAAGCAAAATAACTTCCTTCGGTAAGTGTGCTATTAAAATATTCAAAATATCGACTCGTACATCGCCCTCACCAAACTAATTATAGTATATTTAATCTACAATGAATTCTGGCCTTAAATTTGGCAAAAAAGTCGATATTTTGTACATTAGAGTCAAGAAAAATCCAGCGACGGCAAGCTGTTTGAATCAACGTGGTCGGCAATGGCGGTGCCAGAAGCATTCGACAGATCCGTAGTGTCCTAAAATTAGCTATAAAAACTCCGGATTTTCGTTTTTTAGTGTTGACAAATGGTGTCTTCGGTGGCTACATGAATGGTTAGGCAGAGTTTTGTACTGTTCAAAATCTTGAAACAAAATAATGCTACATTACAAACAGTCAAGTGCTGTTGACATCTTTAGTAAACGCATACTTACTTCTCTTTGGTGATTGTGCATTATCAGAGCAAACGCTCTGTCCGTTGTGTCAGAAATAAACATAAACGTGTTGTAGTTATAGTGAAAGGCGCACCTATATTTAAGTAAGTGTGAAAGCGACACCAACAACTTTGCGTCTTCAGCAATCATGTTAAAAATCATTTGAATAACTACCTTTTGACGAAAAATAGCATTATTTTTAAAACGAAAGTAAATGAATTTGCAGTGGCCTGTTTGCCTGCCGATTTAATAAGCATTTCTTTCAACAGTAACACTATTATGTTGTCACGCTACATCAAAAATACTATTGTTTTCCGCATGTGTTTGCGTATGTTTGGTCTGAATAACTTACTATTTATATTGTAATTTACTGTGTCAATAATAACCATTTCTAACGGTTTAGTTTGGTCATGGTTTGGTCAAAAAGCATTTCCCAACCTCATTTTATGCCATATATAAACCTGAGATTTTGTTTCATGTTACATTAACAGGGTTAATAAGAGTCTTGTATGGTCTCACTAAACCTTATTTCACCAGTTTTGCTGGGAAAGCTATTGCTAGTGGCATTTGTCCCATAACCTTAGTTTTCAAATTGGGTGTAATAAAAACGAGAACCAGTTTCTGGGTTTGGGTTAGGTACCCATTTAAATACTCAACATGGTGGTACCCTTGTGACCAAATCAACCCTGGCAAAGCTGGATGGATTATTATCCTATAGAAACACTATCATTTTATCAGGAAATAACCTTACTCTATCCTAAATACCCCTGAACAGAGGTTCAAAAAGTTATTCATTCCTTTAGTAGGGACTGTTTTTCAACCTTTTTTGGTTTTGAGGTAATGAAAGATTTGATAAATTTGTTATTCTATTCCAGCCCAAATTGTGACTTTGGTATTTCCATTGTGGCTCTCTAGGAAGAGTTTTTCAAATTCCATACATATTAGTTCACCATTGCTATTGTATTTTGATTTGAATTCCATAAATTTTTTATAAATATATGCATCCTTTCAAATTGAACCAAATTGATTCTACAGGACAAGAATACAATCTGGAAATTAGGTTTAAGAATTGTATGATAACAAAAAAATACTTTCAGAGGCTTTTAAGTGCTAATAATTGGTCTGTCCAAACTGTTGCTATCATTTATCTTTCAAATGATCATGTGGCCAGGAAAACTCTTAGTTATTTGATACCTCTTGGCAAAAGTTCATTTCTTATGACAGAGCCCTCACACAACCCTTGTGAATTTCCTGTTGTTTTGGCAGTGATAGAACAGGAAACATGGAGACACTCATTAAGGCTTATACCTCCCACACAACAAGGTGTGGTGACTGACTTATGTTACAACTTCCATGGGCATTGAATTAACCAGGTTTGATGACGGAAAGCATTCTCACCATGTCACCCTATGAATAAATGCTTTAGGTTTTCTGCAATATGATTTGCACCTGGCTAAATTATTGAAGTAATGTTCTCTTATCAGTAAGTATTGAAACTGACATGGTACTCTGTTTTGATAGCCGATAAGAGAGCCGCCTTACCTGTATATCCGATACTTCATTGATTGCCATTCAAGAGTGTGTTAAGATTGCTATATTCAGAACTTTAATAATTGCATTTCATTAAATTTTTAAGCCAACAGAGCAATGGAAGTTGCTTGTAATCTCTCTATGGAGTTGATGTTGACTTTACCCAGCCAAAAATACCTGTATTTGTTTTTTTACTCTGTCTAATGCATTGTTAGTTTAATGTACAGGATTATTTTACTGTGCTAAACAAGACATAGGTTAAACAGTCCAAAGAATTTTGCTTGCTTTCTCTATTTAGCCAAATCAGTCAAAAACAGCTGTTCACTATGTCAGTGTTGTTTATCAATCATTGTAATATTATCCTATTGTCTTGTAGTAATGCTTGTCCAAAAAGTTTTAAGTTTCTCTGTGTTGAAACTTATTTTAACATAATAGTTCCTGATACTCTGTCTAATGCCATATTTTTTGTTCTGCCTGTGGTTTTCCCAGAATTTTTTCTGCAAGTACAGATTTACAGTATGTGTTAATACACTATGTACCGGTAATTCTTCATATAAGATGTATAAGGTGGTTAGTTTAAAAAATTCAACTGAATGCTTGCCACTTCTACATGATCTTTTTTGCATGTTTCCCCATTCACTGCATCTAATAATTGATTCTATAATGGTTTTAAATTTATTGTACAGTATTTAGGACTAAATGTACCAAGAGATAATGTTGCTTCCTTGATTGCCTAGAGGTTTGGCCAAAGTTTGATATGTTTAGGCATGAAAAAATAGTATCAGTCAGAATTATATAGTAACATTAAACCGATTTATTAAACCAATTTGTTTGTAACAATAACAGACCATTGCTAAAACATGACAATGTGTACCATGAACATTGCCAGGTAATATGTAACATATTTATAGCAGAACTCCCGTAGTGCTCTTCTAACAAGTACAGTATGCTAGACAATCTTGCTGCTAAGTGATCCCACAGGTATTTCTATGGCAATATATTATAGGAACACTAGACAAATTGAAAGCTGTGAGGATTAAAACAAAGTTAAGTTTAAGTCTCCAAACTACTCAAGTATACAGAGAAACCTTAGTCTTGACAGAAATATTAGGTGCTTCAACAATTTATTCCCAGGAATATTTTTCTGCCAGCGGATTTCTTTAGTTCATTGGCCTAAGGGTGAACAATATGCTTTTACCTATCAAGCTCCATTTTATTTTATCTCCTAAAAGTTGTGTCTTAAGTAAAGTACTATGTTGGCTAATCTGTCAAAAAAAATTGCAAAAAAGCTGCCTGTACTCAAATTTCTCATAACAGTGTTTCTCTTATTTGGAGCTTGAGCATAGTAATGTGATATCACAATACCAATATTATTGGACTGTCTGAAAAGGTCTATTACATTGATACACCCCTGTAAGGCTAGCCAGATATTCCTCATTTAATTGATGTACTTGTCTATGAAATATTAGTATTGGTCACAAAGTTATTTTGTAGCAATGTGAGGTATCATGTGTATGCATCATAACTCATATGTCATAATGTTTAAATCATGTCCTTTGTTTTTAACTTGATAAGTTATATACTGTAGACTCCTTAACTAATTTGCATGTACTATAATGGTACCATGGTATGAATAGCAAAATAAAACCAATTCTTAATGGATATAGTAACAGGGGAATGATTGAAGAATTCTTCTTTAATTTATATGTAATTGTAAACCATATGAATTAAAATGGAATCATGCACACCAAAATGTTTTTGACAAACTATGAGAGATTTTAAGGTGCCTTGAAGCAAAAATTGTTATTTTCTTATCTGAAAGAACTCGTAACATTATAGAAAAAGTTGTTTGCTAGTTTTTCATTTACTTGCCTTGTTGTTGAGATATTTCAGTTTGTTTACCAAGTGCACACTAGTTACATCACACGTCAATGCATAATAACCGACATAGGAAGCCTAATATCTCGGTGATGGCCAACTGAAACTTTTTAAAAAAATACTGTTTTTACTAGCCTACCAGCATACTAACACACTAATTTTCATCAGGCTTACTTCAGTGACACTAGAGATATCTGATATTACATGTCTGTTACAACTCATTATGCAATGTGACATAAACAAACTGAAATATCTCAACAACAAAACAAGTAAATGAGAAACTGTCACACAATTTACTCTATAATTTCACGATAGATAAGACAGTAATAATTTTTGTGTCCTAGGCTTTTCAATGAGGCAGCTGGTACATTGTGGGCATCTGTCACTTGAAAGTTGCAAGATTAAACCGGCATTGTGTAATAATCCTAGATACAGAATGTTTCCTTACTATGTTATGAGGTCTTAGCAAATGGCTAGCAATTAGTCTAGACCAAGCAATTCGATAATAAAATGTAAGGTGAGATTATAATGTTGAAAACCTACCTACTGGTTAACCAAATTTCAAAAAGTAAAGTTACCTATCAAATCTTGTTCAGATTAACCTGTCAAATATTGTTCAATTATTAAAAGTACGAAATATACTAAAGCTGTTTACTAACTGGGAACATAAAATAACTGTAACTAAAGCAAATATGAACCTTGCTTTCATTAAGAATTCCCTCTCTCTAGCCACACCCTTGCTAGCTCAGAAAACTAATGACAGCTCACGCTGTGGGTGTAAATCATGTTTTTAAACATGTTTGTTCCTTCCTTCAGACTACCCTCTGCGTAACAGCACCAAAGAGGGAAGGTTTCCGTGTCAAGCGATTGGCTGCTCCTATGTTTGCCGCTGGCAATGTGAGATGAAAGTCCACATGAACAAGCATACGAAGGAACGGCCTTTCCTGTGTGACTGGGCAAACTGCGGGAAAAGTTTTGGAGACAAAAGCTCAATGCGCACTCACTACAATGCAGTGCATTTGAAGCTGAAGAAGTTTAAATGTCATGTGAAAGGGTGTAGTTTGTCATTCACTTGTGCAAAGAGTCGTAATCGCCACAGTCGGAACACAAAGCTCCACGAAAAGCTCTTCAGTGGACAGTGCTTCAGAGATCAATACATGTGTGTCAATCACACAAATGTCACCAAAGAAGAAAAGTTGCCAAAAAAGGAAGTTGATCGAATTGATGAAGACAGTGCAGTCAGTGAAGAGAAACTTTCTGAGAAAGAACAAGTTCCCAGTCCTAATGCTGACTACGATAAGTTCTACGTTGACCACCCTAAGGTAGGAAATCCCATGGGATTGATGTTCCTAAACCACCAAACCATGTTCCCACGAAGTACAGCTGACTATTATCTCTACAATGATATCTTGTCAAATGCTTTTATGAGTGAGGTTGGTTGCAATATGTATGGGTTAAAGTATGGTTTTGGGTCACCTGGTTACCATGGCTTGTTGTTGCCTCCGCGAGCATCGGTAATCAAGAAGAACACTTATAAGGTGGGAAAAATAAGTCCTCTTACCATTTAAAGATTGTATGGTTGTTCCATATGATGTGTGTACCAATCGTTCATTATATGAACATCAATTTAGTAAGGAAGATTTCTAACAACTACTAACAATAATATCCGTTATTTCTGTAACAGAATAATATTAACAGTATCTAATATCAATAACCAATTAGATCACAAACAGATTTTCTTCGTGTAAAACTACGAAAAAATTCTAATAGGCAGCTCTAACAATTAATTGATAATTAAACGGAATGAAATAACCCAGACCACAGAATGTTTTTTTTACAAAAACCTCTTGATATCTATTAAGGATATTTCTCTATATAAACCTTGTCCTAAACGGTTTTGGGGGCCTATACTAACCCATATTTATTTAACCGTTGCAAACATTTTATAACAGATATCTGTTTATAGCTGTTATGACGTCACATTGTGTAACATAATATCAAACCCTCGATGAAGGAGAATTTGTTGACTAAAAAAATATCTTAACTTCTTAAACATATTCCAAGTACTATAAGTATGTGTTACTTGGGTTATTCAGGCAAATTAATTTGGATTTAGTATGTTTTTATTCCTAGACCGATTTCGTTCACATGGTATGGTAAAATAAACACTACTACTGGGTTGTTTCAGCTTATTTACACCTTATCTCCGCGCAAGGCCGTGTTAGGGTCAATATTCTAACGGTGAAGTGTCTGTGCGTAACTCCCAGGCTTGGCAAATTGTCAGAGGTTGAATGGTGTGACGAATTTAACCTCACAAATATCTTTTCATGTCGCCCTTGCTCTCTGTCCTTGTTAAATGTTTCCGATGAATATAATGTCTTTCTCCAGAGCAACTGCGTCTGTTATTATTTTTTTTTTTTGAAACATGACAATCTCACGATGAGCTTAATTCGGCCGAGGTGATTGAATGTTTTGACCACCTGTCGCCATTTTTTTTAAAAGTCGGGGCTTAACAAACCAGGACTATACAAGGCTATACCATTTTTTTGTCTTTGAATTGCTCTGATAATTTTTTACCAGGAGACGCCATTTTGGGAACGGCGATCACATTTACGCTGAGTTGACATAAATTGCTAAAATTGCTGAGTAGGTCACGAAGAACTTCTGTTTGTTAAAAATCGCTAACAAAATATTGACATTAATATTTTAATGCTAATTTGAAATAAAGGTAATTTGAAAAGTAATATACTAATCTAGGTTTTATATTAATATCGAAATTTCTAACTTCACACTGACGTGTATAATTCAACCTCACTCAAAATTTGTAATGGCTATAATTTTGAATATTAATCTGTATTTACATAGTTTTGTTAGTGAGACCATGGGAAATTGTCCGATACAGTAATAGATAAAGTGCCAATGGAGTGACAATTAAATTTTGGTTTTAACAAACACTTGAAACTATTTGTAGTAAACCGATATAGTTTTATGACCAAATTTGTGTTAAAACTAAGCTTTGAGGTGATAACTGAGCAATTATTCCTTGCGTTAGCGACCTAATTGAGCTAGCGACCTAATTGAGCTACTGGCTAGTTTTGTCGTGAAGGATGGAGTTCATTTTTGCCGATTTTAGCACACAATTTTACGCAAAGCGACCGTTACTCCTGTCTTACAAACTGATTCAAATCAGAAATCACTCAAATTTGAGTAACATAGTTGATTTGTGTGGCTAATATTGCCTAAATGTCACCAACGTTGTCACATTTGTCGGTAGCTTTTGTGCTACATTTTCGTCATTTGGTTTTGTATGTTGAACTACCTACGCAGTACTTCACCTTACTGTAATTAGTATTTTTGGAAGTTCAAATATGTCTGTTCCACGCGATTTTGTTCATTGCGTACGCTTGTCATTTTGAAGCATGTGGTCAAATTACACATGTTTGTAAACGCGCATTCGTTTGTTGTATACAATTATCATTTTGATGTATGTGATGAAACAGTACGTTTTTACCAGTTTTACCATTGAGCAACAAATAATGAGAACGATTCACGTCTAACATCACATACACCAAAAGGATAATTGTTGCTTAATTTAATTTTCACTTTGTTGGCACTTGAACCCTTTGCGTCATTGCAAGGTATTGCAGTTTATAGTGTAACGGAATGACAGTTTACCGGAGCCCTCTATACAAGAGAGTTAGGACATATATTTTTTTCATGTTGGAACGAAAATGGCGGAATACAATAGCGAAACTAACGATCGCCGCCATTTTCGATCCCAAAACGGCTAAATTCAAAAGATTTGTTAACAATACATGACTCAACTGTCTTAGCAGGCTCTGCAGTTTACTAGTCTGTGCCTCCATCTACTTACTACGTCGTAATGTAGTTGTTTACTGCATGGGGTACCGATAACAGTTTATCATCGATTCCCACAATAGAATTATATAGACAATTAGTCATGGACATCTTAAAACACTGAAGAGTAAAGACTATAGTTAGGAATTCCAGATTTTCTCATTGAATATTGTAGTTTCAATGTAGTTATCTTGTCATAAATAATAATAGTTGAGTAGATTAGGTATTTTTAGGTATTTTTTCCCAGGTAATATCTTATATATAAATGTTATAAGGTATATTACTATTATTTTGGCATTTTTTGATATTATTTTTACCCATATTGGGTAAAGAATTATTGTTGGCTCCCACGGAGCCCCCCAAATAAAATGGAATTTCAAATAATCTTTTTTAACCTGCATGTTGTCTTGTCAAGCCAAGTCGAGTATACTTCGAACATCTTCTAGGAGTTATGAGCTATATTGTTGAACAGTTTTGTGGAAACATAGTGGGGACGGTTTTGCCTCTTCACTTACATTGAATTAGCTTAATTTCGCATCACGTTCACAGTTATTTTTAGCAATGACATTGAATTCTAATTGGCCATTTTTTAATCTTGTTATTTGGCAATTGGGTGTGTTTTTACGACCTAAAAGCAAGTATAATTCGATTCGTTGTATTATTGTGTTACTCGTCTGAATATATACATTGCGCTGTACTTTGAAAACACGTCGCACTTGTCCGTCGTTTCGCCTTACTACACAATTTGATCGTTTTCAGAAAGCACAACTTGGTAAATGATTGTGCTAGGATTTTGTAAAGTTAGCCGTTCTCTTCCCATTTGGTTTTACGTTTCATGGTAGACATAATTTAAGTAATTTTGGTCACTATTGATTTTGGTCACTATTAACGTTTTCTTTAGTTGAGTTTTTACCTTAAGATGTAGCTGTATTCTTCTTGAGAAGTTCTGTTTTTATGGTAATTACATTAGTGTAGTGCGCATGACAGCAAGCAGAGAAATATGTTAGCTGTCATGTCTACTGCACGAAGAGAAATCTCTCAAGGTCAGAAACTCGAGATCTTAAAGCTTAAGAGAATATAGAAATATCTCGTACTCCAGTCCGGAACTTGTTTTCAAGTCGTAAAAACACCTCGAAAGTTGTCCAAAGTCACGAGCTGGTTGAAAACAAAACGCTTTTGTGGAGTTAAAGGGGAGAGATAAAGGATATCACTTCCTTAAGGAACCTAGTATTGAACCTGCTATGTCAAAGTCTTTGTTCGCCAGATTCCAAAGCTGTTTTCAACAATTTTAGGATTCCTGGCATCATTGGGTAAGAGATTTACGAACTTACAAGATAAACGTTTACAATTCTTTCTTGATAACTTTTGTCGTCCAACAAAACTTATACGCTTGTGAATTCGTTACTATGTATTACCGCACCAAAAACACTTGCGTTTCTTTATCTTAGCTACAGTTTTTCTTTCGCTTTCATTTTTCGAAATATACTTGGCTTGGGTTGAAGTTCTATTTTTTGAACTCTGACGTTAATCGATGTAACAAAAATGCCTTTCAATTTTTCATGAATGGACAAAGGAATATAAGAAGTGAACAACTAACGCCAAAAGGAAATCCCACCAAAATATGTAACACTTCACTAATGATTCTAACTAAAACACCACAAAAATTCATGGCAGAAGATCTGCAAAATTACTGCCTTTGTCTAATATTTAACACTGTTAACATGTAATGGATAAACAGTCTCCCCTAAAAGGGTTCATTTCCCATGTGACCTCTCGGAAGACTTACGTAAGTCCGTTATTTTGAAATATTGTGACTTGTATTTCCTGTTATTGTGGTAAAAGCATGCACGAGGCTTTCAATGGTTAATTCTGGCCAGAATAAACCTTTGTGACGTCGAATGTCCCTAACATTTTTTTTTGCGAGCTTTTCAATTGTTGTTTCCGTTTCGATCTTTTTAATATATTTTAGTACTGGGTTGGTAGATGTGTATAGATTTTTGTATTATGAATATAGAATAGTTCTTATTTTTGATATTAGACTTTCGTTGATTGCCAATGTAAGATATAATGAAATTGCAATACATACGTTGCTTAATGTAAAAGTTAAACATATGATTAAGAGAATTAAAAATGCTTATACTTTTTTTGTACGTGTATTGTGGCGACTTTCGTGCGAAACATTGTCAAGAGTTTCAAAGTTTAGGTAAAAAAAACAGATGTTTTATTTGTCTCGATATAAGAATACTGCGCGAACATGACTCTTTAAAACATTAACAATTGAATCGATTTGATAGCAAACTTTGTTGGTAGATTTGTTCCTGGCCCAAATGAGCACCCAGTGAGACAACTATAAGCTGTTTATACTTTTGTTATAAAAACAAACATGTAGCTAAAAAAATATCTTGTAGAAGTGTAAGGTCTATATGAGTTGTAAAAACAAGAGGTTGTTGAAATGGCGGTACTTCGAATTCATGACAAATTTATTGTCAAGCTAAGCATCATTCAAAAAAACTAATCACATAGTTGACAATCTATCACTTGGTCTGATTACCAAGTGATATAAATTTGAAATATTACCATTACAACATTCTCTATTGTCTGTTAACTGGTGACTTGTATAGGTTTTTATAAGATTTTTATATTGTTTTTCTGTTTTATAAGAAGTAAAATAATAGGCTATGGTTTTACTCTTCTATGACTAACTTTGAACTAGTTCTGTTCAGTAATGATCGTTACAAATAGTCATACGAACTATCAACGTCCAAGAACGAACACTTAAAGGCTTCAAGACCTGATTTGTTAACCTTGAAGCTTTTATTGTTCTTTATACTATAACAACACTCCACTCATTTCGACACCCAAACGGCTGAAAAGGTTAAATGGAGTGCACTTCTTTCAGTGTCACTTCATCTTTTGCCGATTAAAATAATGGGCTAAAATGAATGCCTTACAAGTATCTAAGTAAGACTTTCCAGAGGCATTTTTTAACCCAGTATTCTGGAATCGCTTCAAAATAAACATCTGTTTTACGTGTTGATTTTGGTCGATATATACACCCTGATCGTCCACGAAGTTTTTGTAGGAAGATGCGCCGAACGCCATTCTGTGATTAGCATGATTATGTTTGCATTGGCGAAGTAATATGTTTTTTCTACAACACGTCATGTCTCCGAAATAAAAAAAAACACCACGCCAGAGTGGCGAGTGGTCAAAATAGAAACAGGCTTGACTCTTGGCAAGTTGTTCGTACACGTGGTCTCCACACATAAAGAGTACTTTGTTTTTATATGTGATGTAGTCCGACCTTCCGCATAAACCAAGGTCGATAATAGACAATAGTTGGATTATATCTTTGGCTTATCTTTTCCAAGTGACAATTACAAAATCTGGCTGAACTATAGATGTAGTTTAATTACCAAGCTAATTATTTCCAGTTGGCAAGTATTAATAGCCACTATCTTCACCCACTCTCGTGATTCTGGAGAGATATTGGAACAATTTTTAAATATATGTATTCATACAAAAAATATATTTTAATATAACACTGAAATATATAAACTGCTTTTTGTGATTTTGTGGTAAAACTGTTATGGTTTATATATTTACTCGTATGGTTTACCGTTGCCGGTACAGGGTTTAAAAGGAAAGTATTTATAGATGTTTTTTATCTGTTCATCTGGTTTCACTTTGTTCTACCGCTATACCCCCTCTGGCGAGTAATACAACAGCTTGGCATTAGACAGAGTAACCCTCAAAGTTAGAAGGTCATTAGTAATAAAGTTCAAGTTATTAAATTGGAACAAATTTATGCAAACCAGTCAAATCCTTTGTTGGTCGCGTTCTGTGTGTTTTTCAAATGACAGTCTCTTAAAGGTAATCACAATGCAAAAATACAACATTGTCTCAAATGAAAACAAATTGTAGCTACAGAGCAACTTTGGTGATAGCTTTTTCTTTCTAATCTTTGTTCGGGAGTTGGTTTGTCTCGTACGCAAATTTGCTTAAATGGCGTGTGAACATGTACAGACATGCAAAGTTGTTTCCATATCACTAGCAGTAGAAGGGCCTGACTCCGCCAAGTTACAGAACAACAAAACGACAGATTTGTGTTGTATTATTGAACTGATGTACTTTACTAGCGATAAAGTTACGTAAGTTTGTCTGTCAACTCTACAGATGTGTATATTTTCAGACATCATTTCGGCAAATTTCCAT
>JAOBAZ010293047.1:0-14201 GCA_026546875.1 Pteroeides caledonicum
ATACAACTTTCACGTTATCTTACCGTATAAGGGCAAAACTGTGTGCAAATACCCAGCTGTATTGCACTCCGTATGGCACTGTAATATACAGGTTAAAAACCGGTTTACTTACGAGCACAAAAACTTCATAAAACAACGCTATTAAAACCAAAATGGCTTTAATAGCGTTTTGTTATAAGAATTGTTCTGGAAGAGAAGTTGTTTGTTCGCTTTTATTAAACGATTTGATTAAAACATGACGCTTACCATTCTCTACTTTTTCCCCGTAAACCACTACATTGGCTTCCTAATTAATTGTACGCGCGTGTAGCTCGAGTTTCCGCAAGTTATATATATTTAATGAAATAAAAGTTAAATAATCAGAAGTAAAATTGTGTATCGTATAATAAATTGCTCATTTGACATGTAATACAGCCTGGCATTTTACTCGTTTCTCGCATTTTTCATCGCCCTGCAGCGTGCTTGGAAAAATACATACGAAACTCGTAAAATACCAGGCCGTATTACATGCCAAACCATTCAATAAGCTATATGTATTTTGTAGTTTACCTCAAGAAAACTTCATGAGTTGAGAGTAAATACAAAATGGCAAAACGTCCGAGCGAATTATTACGAAGATTGTTTTACAAGCCGAAACATTTTCATACTAGCATATTTCCTTAGTATACTGTATTGCGATTTCTGGAAATAAATCAAAAGTGTACCAGGAAAAGCAATCTCTTACTTGGAAATACGAGTATACAAATAAAAGTTATCGCAGTTGTGTTTAATGTTTATATCGATGAAATTTAAAATTTGAGGTAAGCCTGAAATAAATTTAAAATTAGAAGCAGCGTTGGTAACACAAACAAAAGTCCTACTAACCTGTCTATTTCATGTTATTTGGATCTTCGTTTGTGTTTTCTAGGCAGCATATCAGCAGAATTATTTATTCTGTGATTGAGGCTTGCAACTCTTTTTAGTTTTTACGCTTATTATTACACAATTATATTAAACGGATATTTAAAACCAAGATCGCAAAATAATATCAGTTGTACATTTTAGGTCTATAATATGCAATTAAGAAGGGCCTGGGATTACTGCAAAAATGTCTTACTAGTATTGGCAATTAATATACGATTAAATGGTATAAAAGTACATCATAACTTGAGGTTTATTAAAGAGTAAACTGAAGATTCAAAAACATATTTTACTATGGTTACAATAATGTATTGACATTAAATAACGCCAACGTTATGTGATTGGTTGTGTTTAACAATTCTATCGTGTCCAGATACTGGTTGTTTGAGATAATAAATAAAATAAAGTTTTCCGTTTGTATAGACATGTACTACCATGCACATTAATACACATACTTATACATAATATAAATATAAATATAAGTGATATAAGTATATTACATATATTTATAAACCATACATGCTTTGATTTGGAAAATATTATATTTCATTTTCTTTTGGACTAAATACATTTTGTAGACCTTATTCTAAAATAGCGCGCGATAAGAAAAACATGCTTAATGATAACAAAACCAGTCTTGTGTCATAGAACATTAGAACACGCTGTCTTAAGAGTAAACATAATGCTGAAGCTAAGTGAAACGATTGTAAAAAAATCCTAGCATGGAAATTGTTTTTTTGATGACGTATCGATAATGTCCCTCATCAGAGCAAAATATGGTTCAAAGATTTACATTTTGTAACTGCTGCTAAAGAGCAATAAATCAACTTTGTTAAGAAAAACAAAGCTGTGTTAATTAATTCTACAAATTGCCGCCGTTGCTTACAAGCAGTTTTTAAACTGTACAAATTCTTCAAAATAGTTTAACATAACAAAATTTTGAACTGTACAAATAAAGAGATGACAATAATAATAAATACAGGTACATGTATATATATGCATATTCTGCTACATTTTTAAAGTATAACTTCAAGTAGACAAACGTTCAAACGTTTTGCAGTATAGACAGTCATCGTAACTGGTCGTACTATGCAAATTTAAAATAGAACTGAAGATTTATATACTGTATATGTATATATATATATATATATATATAAATCTTCAGTTCTATTTTAAATTTGCATAGTACGACCAGTTACGATAGCTGGCTACGCTGCTGTTTGTACCCCTGCCAATGTCACTAGACAGGCGAGAAATGGAATCGAGATATATCCTGTACACAAAAGTTAACTTATGTTCTGTCATCTCCTGGATCTGGATGATATTTACCAAGTCCTGAGCAGAAGGTATTGCGAAAAGCTTCACGCCAGTTCTTCGGCCATTTAATGATCAGAAAGGCAATTATTGGTAGAGTGGAAGCCAAAACAACAAATGCTACGAGAAATTGTCCCCAAGCTGGATAAGTAACTTTCTGTGTCCAGTCTTTGTTACCTAAATATTTTCCTGGACTATACGGATCCTGTAATTGCAAAAAGTAATAATTTATTGTGGATATTACAAAAATTACACTAACTACATTGGCAAAATGTTAATTCCGATGTACGCGCTGAGGGCTATCTGTAAAACTCTTTTAGCCCTGTATTGGCTTTTTAGCATTTTACTCTAGTTAACTCCAGATGATGTAAATCGGCAAGTAGAATGCTCTGAGCTCAGAAAATGCCATAGCTCAATAAAACTTTGATGGCAAATATTTCACACTTTATTTCAAATCAGTTTTTTTTCAAAATCATTAACCCGAATATAAGAATGTATTATATAAGGAATAACAGCCTTGAGGGAAGTTTTCTGCCGTCATGAAAAATTATTAAAGTTTTTATGAAAGTCCAAGTGCACCAATTGTAAATTTTAAAACATCCAAAAAAACAATGAGAACTGTTGACTTTTTACACGTTTTGATTTTTAGTAGTGGCATGTAAAAGGGCCTTAAGACGTCGACGTAGATTCTGGAACACAAGACTTGTTACCAAAAAATATATTTTACCAATTTACCATAAAAATATTTTACCATTTATAATATAGACTTTAATATCCAATTAAAACATGAGTTACAGTAGTTACACAAAATATGTAAAACATACCTGCCTACAGCCAACAAACACACTGTAGGAAGCGCTGCTTTTGCAAAGATCGTAAATAGTGGCAACAAGAACAATAAACAAAGCTAAAGGCGAAATGTATTTCCAGCAGAGCATCCACCCTACCCATGGCCTTTTACCAGTCATTAGCTCGATATCGTCTGCAAATCTGACAAAAAGATACGGCAGTATTTTAATCGAAACTGAAAGCTGAAAAAGTCCAATTCAAGCTCATGAGGAAAGGAAATTGACTTAAATGATCCAATTTAGTTTATCTTGGGCATAGTAAAGCGAATAGGCTGAGGGTTCAATGAAAATTCAATAGATCTCATTATGTTATTTATGTTATTGTTCAGGTTTATGATTAAAGTGCTCTGTTCATCGCCACGGTGTATTGCATATTCACCTAACCAACAAATGACAATGTTGTGGTTAAGTTACCCATCCGTAAGATTGCACAATGGGTAACTTAAAACATCGTATTGGGTGACTTGGTGAACAAACAGCAACCATGCGACAATAAAGCGGCCATAATATTTCATATAAACGTCAACAACATAGTGGTTAATGAGGTCTGAATTCTTCTGAATCTTAACCGACTATCCCAGATGTCTTTTCAAATGATTGTACACGTTTTAAAACTAAACCGGTTCAAATCAAGTTGTATTAAATGCGAATAGGATGGTTATATAGTCCCTGCCAGGGCAGCTCTACGATATCTGGTTATGGGAAACTGACCTGTCGTTACCATATACCCATGCAACACCAATGCATTGGAATAAAGCAATAATTAACAGTGGAAGAGTAGCACAGTAGTCGTCAAAAATTTGAAAGACATAAAAACCATTACCAGTCGCCATAGATATGCCAATCAGCAACAATATAACTGCAACAATGGCTTTAAAAATTAAAAAAGCAGACGTTAACAATTTTGGCCTGCATAACAAAATATTCAGTTATTATATTGTTTACTAATTTATTATACAATACCATAACTTTTTGATATTCCTTCCGCAACTTGCCAATTTAATGTGACAATTTGCACAAGAGTACAGTATTAATAATTTGAACACGAACGACATAGTATTAAGCTGAAGGGAAATATATTTCATATACATAGATATATTATACACCTTGTGATAACGACAAAAATATAACTTAGTTTATACATTCGGCTGTAGTACAGTAACATAACACAAGCTGCAAATAAGGAAAATTCCTCTACGGAGTGGTATCACTGGCTGACAATATGTATTGTAAGTTTATCAAGAATCTTCTATTCCTATAAATACAGGAACAACATATTTTTCTTAAGCATGTACCTGTGCAAAACTCTTTGCGAAGCTTCTTAGGAAATAAGCCAAGTTCCATCATTGGACCAATAGCGGCTTCAAGTGTCCCAAATTCACTATCTATCCCAAGCAAGATTAACATAAAAAAGAATAACACTGCCCAAAATGGAGACAAATCTAACTGGAGAAGGGCGTCGGAAAAAGCCATGAACGCTAATCCAGGTCCACTGCCAACCTAAGTTTATTATAATATAACTTAACTGAGTATATTTTATAGTTTCATCATTTTCATAACTTTACGGAATCAAATGCAATAATCCATACATAATTTTAAGGTCAGAAGCAATATTCATGCATGCATGATGGATAAACCATCAACTTATTATTAAAAAAATCCTTTTTCCTTACAGCAGCAGCAGGAATTTTTGTCTTTACTTCTCTATAGCCAAGGATTGAAAAGACAACCACACCAGCAAAAACAGAAGTACCACAGTTGATTAAAACGACGGTGTATGCATCATTGACACACTGGTTTTTGTAAGGCATATAGCTGGCAAAAGCTATAAGAGCCCCGAATGCTAAACTTAGTGTGAAGAACATCTGAGTGGCTGCATCCTTCCAAACCTGCACATCTTTTAGTCTCTCGAGCTGAAAAACAATCAACGACAGCGTTGGGGAATAATAGCTATAATAGGCGAGATGCGATCCCTCTTTCCCATATATGCAATATTATTATATAGCCTCTGTTGTATTATTATAGCGTCTGTTATAATATATAGTATATATATTGCTATATGTCTGATATAGGTGTCGTCAAGACTGAACAGAATTAGGTCTAGTTTAGACGTCGAGCTTTTTCGTGTGCCAAATGAAGGTTTTCTTCATAACTATTAGGTTTTGCACATGAAACGTTCGACGTCTAAACTATGAATTAGCAGATTTTGCAAATCCAATTACTGAGAAAAAGGCACACTTACTATTTCTAGCTATAACTGGTTAAAAATCGTTTAATCTATTAATTGCACATTTAATGCACGTTAAATTTTTAGATTTGCGACTTACGTCTGGATTAATGAACGTCTTTAAACCATTTGCAGCTCCCTCTAAGGTGACTCCGCGGAAAAACAGTATAATAAGAATTATATAGGGAAACGTTGCCGTAAAATACACCACCTAGACAAGATAAAATAAGTATTAGACAAATAATTTAAAATCATTGACTGCATATACTAACACATTTGTTTATTAACTTTTTCTTGCCAGTGATCGGCTATGCACTTTTTATTTCGTTATCTAGTAACTCCTAATGATATTACTACATAAGAGAAATTTATTTACCAATAACTACATTAATAAAAACTAAAAAGGTCTGCCTGTTGTTAACTACACGCTGGTATAGATTGGTTTCTGCTATTTACCTTGCCCGAGTTTAAGAGCACTGTTTTGGTGCGACACAGTGTACTAATATGATATAAAACGATTGCCTTGGTTATCACATCCTTTTTTGATATTAAATATAACGTTTGTTTTTCAACATAATAAATTACCCGACGACTTTCAAGAAAAGTATTGTTTAAAAATATTTACAGTGTTGATAGCCGGAAAAAATTTGGGAAAATATATAAATTTTTTAAGTTTACTGATTACATTTCTCACCTTTCCGCTCGATTTAATTCCTTTGACTACACAAAAGTAAACAACAACCCAGGCCAACACCAAACACCCTAAAATCTTCATGTTAATTCCATTGCTGTAATCTTCAATATCAGACGAAATTTCTAATACTTCTGAATAAAAATACCATTGAGGGGGGTCAATGACGCAACAGTCTTTGAAATTAGTTATGTTTTCATTCGTCAAGTTGTACATTCTTTCAGAATAGTTGGCTAGCCGAGAGGTGAAATTGTAATTGGGGTGCGACATGTTAATACTTTTAAGTTTCTCTGAATAGAAGCTGTTATTTGTCATCCAGTAGGTTGACTGATCTTGCAGGGTTTTATACTCCGGATATTTTGGGCACAGCTCATCTATTTTCCAGGGTAAATTTTTCCGCATCGAGATAAAAAAGTATAAAAAGCACCATGCTATGACAATGACGTAATAAATACACAAAAGGAGTGAGACTACAATACACCCAATGCCAACGCCAAACAATGCTGGGTGAATGTTGCGCCACAGGTTCACTGCAGTCATTCGCATTTTCTGTCCGATGGCAAACTCGAGAATCATTAGCGGTATTCCTTCGATAAACATGAAAATCACATAGGGTATGAGAAATGCTCCTAAAACGGATGAGAGTAAGAATTTCAATTAAGTTACAGTGATCAAATAAAAACACTATCATGTAAGAAAACAACGTTCACTCACGAAAACTCTTTATTTTAAAGTGATCAATTACCAGCCTACGACCTTCCTAACACACAAGTTTATTGCATTATGTCAAGCTTCTCTTCTACTGGAATATTTGCTGTCCAGAAGCTAAATCATTCCATGATGTAACCATAAAGTACCCTAATTACAATTACAAATTACACAAACACTTTTGTGCGTCTCCAAATCTTACAATTTTTTCGTTTTTACAAGTTCTTGCATCTTTACCTTCGAATTAAAATAATGAGCTTGTTACATGTATAAATACTTGTATAATAGTATTCTCTGTTGGTTTACTAGTGTACTATAAAATATCAGGTTTGTTTTGTTCTTTTTAAGTTAGTGATCTGGCAGAATAAAAACTTCCTGCAAAACCTTTACTTTTTCTCTAATTTTCTATATTAAAATATACGGATGTCGCTTTTGTGTCACGAAATTAGCACAACAGAAACAGTGCTACCAGCGCTATGACAAGGTTGGAAATGCACTGTACATTGTTACTCAGTTGAAGAGTAGCACAGTAGTAGTCAAAAATTTGAAAGATATAGAAACCCTGACAGGTTATTCAGATTTGGAAACAACATGAATGTCAACAGATATTCCCAAACTTGTTGAACTTCTTTTTTCTGCGAGAAAAACGGTTCTTTTTATTATTCATGCTGTAAAAGTCTTTAAAAGAGCTTTTACACTTCTATCTGAATCATCAAGGTGGCATTTGACGTCTTGTCTGTTTATTTGAATTTTCGTTTTGTTTTTAGCACTTTATAGCTGTAATACTGACTTTAGGACTGAGTCTATATAATGCCTTTGATGTGCCTATTATATATTGACATTTAATATTTGCATAGGCCGGTATATAAACACATGTATTAGCGTAAAAAGGCTGTCAAAAATACTGGTACGTTTTGAGAATATTATGAGAAAATTAAAATATTGATAAAAAATGTATAATCGGTATATGTTGCATTTTCCCTCTTTTCCATACTCAGTGGCGTTGGTCTATCACCTCTGTGTTCACCTTGCATTGTCTTACTTTGGATTGTATCAAACTAGCACTATTTAGAAAAGTGGTTTCAAAGCGTTTTGCTACTCCAAATGTTATTCAAAATTACATTCAGCTATTAAACTAAACTAAGTGTAAACACGAGTCTAGGAAAAGCTCGCCCCCTAAAAGTAATGACAATAAATTATTTAGGTAACACTATTTAGCAAATAAAAACAAAATAAGTTTACCTCCTCCGTTTCTTTGACATAAATAAGGGAAACGCCAAACATTTCCTAAACCCACAGCCAGGCCAATTGAAGCCAAAATAAACTCTGCTTTATGACCCCAGCTTTCACGTTTTTTAACTTCTTCTTCATCAGGTTTCTTGAGGCGATCCATGGAATTATGATGTTCAATCTGTTTACCATCCACTATCCCTAGAATACAAGGTACTTGAATCAACTCTGATTATTTAAAATTTATATTTTTGCTTTGCTAAGAATGATTTAGCTATAAGCTGCTGAACAACCTGTACAGCGCCTTTTACCAATATTTGTTGTAAATTAATGAAGTTTAAAAACAAAGATGATACCAATAGGGCGGATACTTTTCGTTCTTACAGGAATATAAATGATCAAAATAGTAAGAAATGTATAATTTTGAATAGCATTAAATTTCTTGTACGACGGGCGGAGAAGAAATATCTTAAAAATCTTACACGTCCATTTGGTTCTCATGTGAAGCGGGGTATTTTTGATAAAACATGAATCATACTGCTGCCATACAGCATGTCAATAACAAAGAATGTCATTAGTTGTAATTTCAAACGACGTTCCTGCAGAACAGCCTTTTACATTTACCAAATGGCAGTTTACTAATTTTGCTCTGTCAAACGCCAGACTACTTTACTCGTCAACGGGAAAGCTCCATGCAGGGAATTTACTGTATTAGTGGTATAAGGGTTAGTAAATTATAATTTAGCTTTTTACCATTTTCATAGCTTTGATTAATTCCTCTTTCACCAGGTTGAGTCTCTTCTGATTGTTTTGGAACACTTTGCAGAGATTCCATAGCAATTGGATTACTGACGGAATATTGTTGAGGTGGTCGTGAAGTCATGACATGCTCCATTCCCTTTAACAATTTGAATTTTGAAGTTGAAGGCTGACTCGATGTAACACTTCCACGGTCAGACACTGAGAAAATTGAGCAACCGTTTATTAAAGCATAATATTATAAAACTATGCAAATATATTTGTAACTTCTAATTTATAAAATGTCACTTGACATTATTGATTAAATAACTAAATGGTATTAAATACAAAAAACGAAACAACCAAGTGTACCACACACATACAGCAGTATTGCATAGGCAGCTTTGACCTATGGTCAATTTTAATACTAGCTAGACTGGAATCAATCCACATATTGGTTGTTGTATTTACACCAATGCCAAAGACAAGAGCAGCATTATCAACGCTAGTATGAACACGAGTAAATGTTACCGGCATCAATATTACTAAAGTGTTAGCAATTTATCCCAAATGCCAACTGTACAAATAGTCGCAGTGTTAATTGTGACAAAAGCACTTGTGGTACTCTTATCTATAGTATCACTCAGTTGTATTTGCAGCAGAGACACAAGACCAGGTGAAAGCATCAGTCAGTGCAACCGCAAGGACGCCACAAGTGTTAGTAGTATAACTAGCACGCCTATACAAAAGTATTACAGGTTACAAAACTGGTCACAGTGTCACTGGTAACATATCAACACTAGCTGTGTTAGTTAAATCTCTAGGTCATCAAAAATTTAATAAAACCTACCAGAAGGGGTTGACGATCGCCCCCTGGTAATGGTATTTTCAAAACCTCTAGGAAGCTGAACTTTGGTTGAACTTTTTGACTTGGCAACCTCAAATCGTTGACGATCAGAATCTAAGAGTAATAAAACATGTTAAAATCTACTTTATCAAACATTAAACAGTTTCGAGAATTATGCAGAAAGCTCCTATAAATTACGTTTTAAATAAGCTTCGTTTAACCCTCTCCTGCATAGTGTTGTTGTGTGAACGATAGTGTGAACGACTCGTACGTATCACACGGCTAGCTGAAAGCATTAGTGTCAAAAGGAAAGAGTCTACTTCGTGGAACTAAAATAAAGTGCACAGAGATATTTTATGAATATTTTTATGTACCAGTGCGTCATGTTTTGCAATTTTTTTAAAACTCAAAAATTTATTTTTTTAAAAAACTGCAGTGGACACTTGGTGTCAATGTTTGGTTGAAACAGCTGGAATAGCAGTGAAAACGAGAGTGCGAATATATTACATTTCCACATAAAATATACTTATGTCGTCATACTACACGTTATAATGTTTCAGAGATTTGCGAGTTTTAAAGCTAGTAAAATAACTCCTGCGCTAAAGCTAGACAATTACCTAAGGATTAGACTAAAAGATACTCGCCAGACGCATAATTTGAATTCTCATGAAAGCAGCGTACGTACACATAAACACGGGTTTATTCGGATACTAATTTAAACTGAACCGCAAAGAGGAATTAGTGCCCAGCTCTGGTTACAAATACTTAGGTTTAATAGAGCCATATTTATATGCGCTGGGTAGCCTAGCTGTCATTTTCTACCATAAAAAGTTCCTTTTATTATAAAATTTGTCCTCATCCCAAACTGTACTTTCGTTAAAGGTTTATCATTTGAAGTCCACAGTCATCGTTCTTCTTTTGTCGCTGCTTCTGAACTTTGGAGCTCTCTACCTGCATCACTTCAAAATATGTTCAACCTTACATCCTTTAATTCTGAACTTGAATTTTACCTTTTTAAATTAGCTTATTTGTTGTAATTCTAATTCGTTATTTTTTTTATTTCTTGTCAAGAATTTTTCTTTAATTAGAGCTTAGAACCAATTTGTATTTGTGCTATATAAACACAATATTATATTATTTTTATTGCGTTGGTCGTTTCATTATTAGAACTCAACATATTTTTAACACTCAAGGACCGCCTGTGGTGGCCGTGTAATGTATTCATGAATACGTATTATGTAGACAGCCGTTATTAACAACCGTTCAATATACAAATTCTAAGTGCTAAAATATTTAACGTGTTTTTCTCATTCAGAATAGTTTCGTCATGCGAAGGTTGCTTACCTCAGTGGAGGCTATAACGGATTCACAGTAAGCAGCCTGTGAGTTCCAACTTAAAATATTCAATTTATAGTCTCGTAATGTGGGGGCGGTTTACGTTGAAGGAAGTTACAGCATGAGGAAATCATGAAGAATGGCACGTACGTCAATGAGTACTACCACCGTTAGTCAGCTTAAGAGTATATGATCAAAGTTATGCGGGGTGATTACTTATTTGAGGTTACTTATTTGAGGTTACCTCGTCATGTTTCACACCCTGTTTAGTTTACGTAAACACTGTCTATGGTAGTTCACATTCAAAATAATGTGTATTTAGTAAAAATCCTATTATATGACGTCTACTAGTTTTGAAACTAATTCTGTTAGTTTCAAGTTTAAATGAACTTAAAATATTCTAATATGTTGCTTATGTGCCCAATTCTACTTGAATCTCTGGAGATCACGAAATTTTCTAAAAATTGTGTTTTTTAGTTATGTGTTTATTTTTACGTAGCACAATCATCGTTGCTTTGGTTTACATTGAGTAGTGCGAAATAAATAGGCATCAAAACCTTTTGGCTATCTTACTAATTTCAAACAACAATAATTGACAAAATGTTATTTCCATACGTTTATTTAGGAAAACAAGGTATATTCGTATAGAATATAGCAGAAACATTTTATTAAGGAACCGCAGCGACATAATATTTCTTTCGATTTAGTAACCCTTAAAACGCTTCAACGATTTTACAACAGGTCCCCTACACGTCTTTTCAACACAGTGTGACATTACTATACACGTACGGCTCAAATTGAAGAAGGTTGTCAACTGAAGTTATTGGTCATATATACGAACACGATACTTAACCTTTAAACTCTTGATTTTATTTTGTTCATTGTTGTCGCTTTGTTCTTGCTTTTGTTTTCGCTTTTGTTGTATTGTTTATGCAGTGTATATGGATTAGAAGCGCATACGACCCTATCCGCCGTTTAAGAGTTAACACTTCCCTCTTTCCTATACTAACCCTTTCTGGAAAGGGCTAAGTAAGGTTTGCTTCCTCAGTTTAGCCTTGCCCAATATAGTTATACTTCAGTTTACTCCAGATTGTTAACATTTTACAGCCTTATTTGTCAATTCGGTGATAATAAAATACCCATCAGACTTTTGTCATTTTGACCTTATCGCTGGCTCTTGCAAAAAGGTGTTATGATTGCGTCATTCAAAAAATCTAACGGCAAAGTTTATGTCTGTGATAAAACATACTTTCTAGCATTCTTCTAATGACAATAAGTTTTATTATCACTACATGGTTAAGGTTCTATTCACTAAAATTACATAAGTGTTTTACATTGAAATTATCTACAAATAGAGTTAACTTATATGTATATAGTACTGGTGTGGAGATGTGAACACAGTCAACGGCTTTGAAAAGTAGTTAGATTTTTGTACTATGTACATTATATAACACGCATACCTTAATCTGTGTCCTATTGGGTTTGGACAAAACACTTTGAATCGTTCTTTTTAAAGCAAACGAGTGTTCGATGAATTTACCGTATACCCACTTTCAATACACAAAATGAAACTTAACATAAGTATTCAGTTTTGCGCTTTTATACTTTGTTTACAACGGAAGTGAGCTTGCACATCTGCCATCTGCGTAATAGATGATATTTACGCACCGGTTTACCAAATGTGGAGAGATGCATTTATTTTGGAATTCTTTTCCAAGTACTGGAACGGGAAACGTGCTACCATGCATGAAGTATGATATTATAGCAAATGTGCGGATAAATAATGAAATTCGCAATACAATTAGTAACTCAAATTTCAAAGCCTGCCTATTAAATAAATTTATATAGCGGTTAGCCGAAGTAAACCGTGACAGTGTTATCTAGTAGTTGTTGTCTTGTCAGTTCGGAATGTTTGGCCAAACGAACATCAAAATTTTGGCCTGTAATAATACAATTACCAAAGATCCTTTTAAAAATCATAAAGACATTCTGCTTAACTACTGTTATGTTGCTTGTATAAAAATGCTAATTTTATGAATAAATATTTAAAACGGATATTGAAACCGTAATTATCTAGGCGTAGGCAAAAAATATGTACTTGGCTGCTATATATTGTACTATTAAAAAATTGCCTTGTTAATTATACCTGTTTACTCGTATTTATAAGAGAAAAGGATAACAAAATACAAAAACTACCTGTACGGAAGTTGAGTACGGGGTGACTAACTGATTTCGGCAACAACATTTTGTGGGATATACTTCAAATTGAAAGAATAACTTTGGGCAAATATTGATTGGTTTTTTATGAAGGTTAATGTTTGTTTTCACGATCACTTTTTCATTTTCATTTTCACTTTAAAATGTTATTTGATTTTGACTCATGTCCGGTAGCTCAGATTCCAGTTGTCAGCGGAATTTTATCAATTTATGACGCATACGTCATTAATTGATAAAAGTTTATACCACGGCGTCAAAATCACCAAATAATGCGGAATTACGACAATATCAACATGGTTTGCTGTTTTATTGAAACTTGCAAAAATTTCTTCCTAAAAAACTTCCTAAAATTCTCAGCTCGTATACTACGTAACAAATTATTACAGATTCCGCTGACACACCAAATGTGCACCGCAATGTTAACTCCAATTACCGATTCTTAATTGTTTTTGGGGGAATCCAGAAAATTCAAAACAGTAATCAGATATCTGACCTCCATGCAATAAAATTTACTTAAAAGTTCATGCATCAATATCTTCCCACAGTTCAGGCCCATAAAATGAAAGTAGTGAGCATTACCTTTGACAGATTAGTTGCCGACACTTCAAAAATAACTTAATTATTAACAAAAATAAATTATCCTATTTAATTAAGTTCTCTCGTAAGCTTTCATAATTTGATTTCCAAACTTTTCCAGGCATTGTGACTTCGAAACGGTATCGCACAGGTTCCTTTTTGGTGTAGATTGTTTTGTAGATTCTGACCAAGTTGATCTGCTAAAGTAGTATCAAACAGAAAAAGCAACATCCGAAGAGGAAATAAAACAAAAACGCTTTGAAAACCACGAAGTGTAGAATCCAACAAGTTCTCAGACTAACCGCAGTGTTGTAGTATATAGCAGGATGCAGCGGCATACAACTTTCAAGTGTTTTTATTTAATGGTCTGAACATACACAAAATTTTGTAATATACAAATATGACTTCGTACTAAAATAAGCCTTTCTGGAGCGTAACCGAGTTGTTGAGAAGAGGGAACTGAAAATAATTTTCAAGACAGATAAATATATTTTCACCTTCTGCATAGCACCTTAGGAGCTTTTCTATTATTTGTTGTCGATGATCCAATAACCTCTTTTCATCTCCAAC